>CABHPP010029430.1:0-28601 GCA_902168425.1 Peromyscus attwateri | reverse complement strand
ACACACACACACACACACACACACACACACACACACACACACACACTGCTTTCTTTCTCCTCCAATGTCTGCTGTACTGTTCTTTAATATATGGGAAGATGTAGGGCAAACCTTTACAAGGAGGCAATGTCCATGTCCTGTCTACAGGGAGAGGGAGAGGTAGCCAATGGAGGACAGGAGACAGCAGTGCTGCTGGAAGAAACAAGGGGATTTCACAAAGCAAATCCTGAGTGCCAGCCTTGCTTTGGGATAACCAGGTGTCGCCTCTTCTTCTGCCTTCCAGACCTGGCCTTTAGGGAAGGGCTATGAAAAAGGGCCAGACTTCGTAATGGCAGGCCACACTGAGCTCCTTTCTCCCCACTTCTGCCAGAGCAAATATCCATGAAGCATGTGTCTGTGGTTATCAGTACAGGGGGGACTCATCCAGAGCCATTTATCTGAGCCCACTTCCCCTGCACAGATGGGATCATGTTCATGGGGGGCAGAGCGGCCAGGCATATTGAGAGCAGCGTTCTTCTGAAAGCTGAAGGCGCTTCTGTGGGTTTCATTTGATTTCACCGTCAGAGCGTTGTTTGTGCGTTTGCAGGTGCAGGCTCCCATCTCTGTGAGGCACGGGCACTTCTGTTTTGTTTGTTCACCCTTCATGACTCTGTGGGGCCTGTTGGTGCATCTGGTGAAGCACAGAGAAGAGGCGCTTTCCGAATCAGACCTACCACCATGTCAGCAGCGTGCCAAGATGTTTTGAATATAAAGATAGGGAAATGTTATCCAGGGGTTCCACTCTTTGAAAGGCCTTTGTCTGAGTGTTTTTAAATGGGAATGCTATTTTTATAGACAATATTGTGCGAGACTATAGTATATAAAAAAAAATGTTACATTGAATTCTAGCTGCATTTAAGCAGGCATTGCTGCTACCAAAAGATGAAGGAAAGAAAGTGGAATTGAAATCATTATAAAAAAAATATGAATCTGGAGATAAGACCTAATATAAAAACAGATTTTGGTAACTGCCTGGAGTAAATTGAATTTTGGTCTCAGTGCTAATGTTGCTGACTATATTCAAGAAAAAAACATACTGGCTTAATCTTGGTTATTGCTACATGTTATCTCCTCATCCATGGAAGATGAAATAGCCTTTGAAGCATCATGGCATTGCTATCTAGGACCCAACAATAGCAGCAACAGCACAACAAATTAAAACACTCCATTGTTGGAGAGTAACTCCTAGAGGCTTATCAATCTCAGAGGTCTATGTAACACAAACCTATCGAATTTTTCCAATATCCCAAGGAAAATTACTGTGTATCTATGTGTGTGCAGGCATGTGCATACACATGTGCGTACCCTCCTTACAACCCAGTCATTACTCTGAAATATGTGTACATAGTGTGTTTTCATTGTAACCCAAATGTGTCCCTTAAATATGTCATTTTTCTAATTAAAAAAAAAGCATGCAGTCTTACGGGTCAAGGGCCAAAGAAATATCTGGAGATTAGTCGCCTTTTAATCTTAAAGAGTCCTTTATTGTAAAATCTGCTGTGGTTGCCTGAACTGCAGCAGCACTGGGGTAGGCATGGGCAGACAACACAGGTTTGCTCCATAACCTCCCTCCTCCCCTCCTCCAGTACTCTACAAATGCAGCAGAGCCGAGGCTGTACGTTTTCCTCAGCCGTGTGTTACTAGTGGTCTGTGTCCTTTTCACATGCCCTGCCCTGCAAACAGACTCAGCAGCTGCATATCCATATCTTGCCATGCTCTTTCTCCTCCTGTACCCCTTCCTTCTGATGGAAGCATTCTCTCTACCCACTGTCAGGTGTTTATGTCTCGTCTGTCATTGAAGGTTCAATCTGAATATCCAGTTTCTCAGCTGAACTCTTGGCTCTCTCAGTATGGCAAGAATATTTTCTCAATTTATCTATGGACAGGTGTTACGATGTCTAGTGATTACATCCCACCGTGCTCCAATTTGAGTATGGGGAGCACTCCAGCGCAGTACCCCATTTTTGAAGCTTTCTCTCCTTTGCTGACACAGTTATGTCTCTACTCTATGAAATGTTCTTCATGTGCATGATCTCACTTAGTCTACTAAACAACTCATAAGGCAGGTGACATTTTTCTTCCTAACACACCTACAAAGCTGTCTTTCCAAAGGGCATAATAATCATCCAAGGCCAGCAGCTGGTTTTAGACCTTTCCTTATCCAGTAAAACAGAGAGTCCCTCAGAGCCACAATTGCTTTTCTGTGTCACTTACCACTTTGTACTTCATTGTGTAATTACCGATGACCTGAATTACTGTATTTGATGCTTCTTGAAGCTAAATTTTATACTTGTTCCTTTTTGGACCTAGCTCAAGACCTCTCATACAATAAGGGTGTTCTAAGACTGCATGTTGAAAGACTGAAACAATTAGATACTTTCACATATTCTTCTTTAATTTTTTTAATTTAATTTGTTTCATACAGTATACTTTAATCATATTCTTTCCCTCTGTAACTCCTCCCTACCCATTTCATGCTCTCCCCACCCCCTCCAAAATATCAGGGAAAACAACTTCAAAAATAAAAAACAAGCTTAAAAAAAAAGAAAGAAGACAAAAAAAATAAACAATACAAAAAGTATACACACACACACACACACACACACACACACACACACACACACCATGGAGTCTGTTTTTGTTGGCCAACTGTTCCTGGACATGCAGCCTGCCCTGGAGTGTGTTTGATATGCTGCTCATTGACATTTCACTGGAGAAAACTGGTTTTCCCTTTCCCAGTAAGCATCAATTACAGACAGCTTCTTGGTTAGGAGTGGGACTCTGTGTCTACTTCCCTTCTCAGTGCTGGGATTGTGTCTGGTTTGAACTTGGGCAGGTCTTATGCATGCTGTCACAGTCTCTGTGAGTTCATAGGTGCATCAGTCCTGTTGTGTCTGGGAGATGCTTTTCCTTGGAGTTATCCATCACCTCTGGCTCTTAGAATCTTTCTATCTTCTCTTTCTCATAGATCCCTGAGTCTTGAGAATAGGTTTTGATAAATACACCCCACTTATAGTATTGGTGAAATTATTAAGGCCACTCCACGTAGTTAAAAGGGAGGTTTATTTTATGGGGTAACTTACAAGTGAAGGGATAGGCTACAGGGTCTGGGAAAGGTGTGGCACAGTCCGGCGGTGTTCTCTGGAGAACTCTGCTTGGTCTACCTCCAGCGTCCAGGGTCCAGGAACCAAGAGAGCTGGTGCATCCGGATCTTGGGTCTTCAGCGTCCTCTCTCAACCCCACCTTGTAGGCGTGACCGTTACTGAAGCCTCAATGGGGGTTGGAACTTCCAGGTCAAAGCTGGAATGGCTACCTACTACATTATAGCCCTGATGTGGAAGATTTCTGAAGACAAGAAAGGACCATGTTTAACTGTTATCCAGGTAAAATGGAAAATACACCATTGACTAAAAGAAGTGATATACTCAAAGAATAAAATTAAAACAACATTTTAGAAACTGTTATCCTGTGCATCTAAAAATAAGTATTGACTTTCTTTTGACTGAAAGAGCAAATCCCTTTGAACTTCCACAATTGTTATGTAGTATATACCAAACTGGAGGCTGGAAGTCCATTTCCTAATAAGTATATTGTCTTGAACTTAAAAATAGTATGAATGATGTGATGATCTACACTAACAGTATTTTAATAATTTATATAAAAACTGCACTTTCTTTTTATTTATATTCCCTTTGTTTACATTTATAATACACCAGGCAGGTGCATAACTGCTTGATTTCCATCAACATTCTCATCTTTGGATTGAAGGAGCCTCATTATTAAAGAAAGGGTACTGAAGATAAGATGTCTTATCAGGAGACTAATGACCCTCTTTATCTTTAACAAGCTGCCTTATCTTCACCACTCTGCCTTAGAAACCACCAGAGTGACAGCTTTGAGCATACCCTGCACTTTCCACCTTCATGTCTCAAAGAGAGCTGAGAAGGATATGCCCTTTCAGAAGAATGGACTGTGGTACATACACAAAGTAGATTGACCTAGGAGAAGCTCATCTATAAAATGGAGGGAACTTTTGTTCTGGATAATTTATCTTAATCACTCTTGTTCTATCCCTATATGTACCTTGGATACTAAAAGGAATTAAAACTTCTTCTGACATGGAGTACAATAGATGAGATGAACACTTCAGTTGATTGATGGTTTTTGATCCTGTTCTCTCAGTTCCATTTGAATATTTCTCTCCTCAAAGCCTCCTTATCACTAAGTATATTCCCAGTATTGCAAAGACTGTCCAATGCTCAGTCATCCAAGAGGATTTATTGTTCTTACTTTAAACACATATGTAATTATCATCAAATAGATACAACCATTCCTGATAGAATTCCATGCTGATTGTTGGTTATGTTTTACTTGGATACTGGCACAATGGAATCTCTAGTTAGTGATCTACTATATAAATATTTACTTAACATAGAAGTCATGATAAGTACTTTTAATATCTTCATTTGCTGCTTTATGACTGGTGTGTGGGTTGTGTGTGCATGCATGCGTGTGTGTACATGTGTTTACTGTGGCAAAATACTTTTGTAAAGCAACTTAAAGGATGAGAAGTTTATCCTGAATGCTACTTTCACAAGTCCTGGCTCATGCTCAGATGATTCCATGTTCCTGAGCCTGTTGTGTGGCTCAAGAGCATAGTGAGAAGCATGTGGCAGAGGCTGTTCACTTGGCAGTGACCAGCAGACAAAGAGGAAAGACAGCAGATAGACATAGCCAAGCTATGACTTTCAAATATGCATCCTAAATGACTTATACCACTGAAGGTTCCATCTGGAAATAGCTCATTGAGTATGATCACCTTGGTAGATTAATTGACAAGATTTCTCCCTTCATAATTCAGTCATCTCTGTGATTTGGATGCACCAGCTGGGGACCAAGACTTTAACACATGAGCTTTGAGGGAGGGGATGTTTTGTATTAAAACCATAATAGTACCACTTTCATTCAAGTTCTGCTCATAATGAGATCTTCATGATTAACCTTTACAAGCTACCCCAAGGGCCCTACAAAAGACACCAAGTTTTAAAGTGGTGAATTACTCTGACATTTCCTAAGAGTTATGTGTCCTACCTTGTAAGGGGTGCTTTAGATTTCTATAGACCTGTGCCTCATTTAAGAGTCTCCTAACTCTAATTAGGGAGTTCAAGTGTTTCCTAGAGCCAACAAAATGAACATCAATTTTTTTTTCTCTACATTCACAGTAGATCCTGACTTTTCCTTCTACTCATTCGAACATCAAGAAGGTGTATATCAGGTCATTCTACCTTCAGCCCTCCACACACTGTTCTCATTAGGAATGTGTCAGACTGGAGTCATAACTTACCTTCTCTATGATATTTCCCTGATGTGGTCCAGCAGAATTGATTTCTACATCTTCCAAATGTCAATACTATGCTGTCTTTCTTTTTTAAATCCTTTATCAAATTATTTTTTATTTTGTTACACATTTGGTCTTCCCAGCTTTAGGGTAAATTAGTTAAGGCTGAGACCATACCTTATCTTTGAACTCAGTGCAGCTCCCAGGGAAAAGTCTGACTGTGGCTAAGAATACACAGTGGTTGAATTGTCCATTCCTAAAATTCAGCAAAGCTGTGTGTACCATTTGTTTTGTGTAAACATTGGGTAAGATTATCAGGACTGTTGCTCACAGAATTTTCCCTTTTATTTTGTTGAAGGCATTAACTTAGAGACAAAATACACAGTCAATGATGAATCATATGTGTTAAGATCAGTGGCTGAGAGAACTTCACAATTTTAATTGAAAAATATATTTCACTAGAACTTAGGATTCAAAACATTTAGCGCCATCTCCATAGATAAGCATGCTGTCTGCTTCAGTTCTCTCCCATATACTTACTGTTTAATGTGACATTTGCTATCTGGCATCCTTGGTAGGCTGGCACTTTCCTCAGTAGCTGTTTGAGGGCCATACCTTTTGGTGGCTTAAGACTGGAAGAAGATCTAAACAATGGCCTCCTCATTGAAATGCCACAGTTGCTTTCAGTAAACAGGTGGCATGATCACAATGGCAGTGACTTCAATTTCCACTTCCACCTAGTAGATTATAGGACCACACACTTTTTCTATAAATTTAATCACACCAGCTTATTCATCTTTGTACTCCTGCCATAACGGCACCCAGTGAAATCTTCTCTACATGATCAGGTGCAGGTGTAAGGTTAGGAGCAGAGGTGAGTGCTACAAAAATTACAGGAATGTGAGATTTCAGGAGAGGGTGTAGAACAATAATTGAGATTTTATTGTCATAGCAGAGCACTTGCCAGTATCCCATCTTGTGGTTTCTTAGACTTGGGGGAAATATACTACCATGCTTCACTGAATCCTTTACTTACATCCAGTAAATGCCTGAATCTTTTTCATAGGGCTCTATTTTGTTTTGAACAATACACAGTAGAATATGTCATCAGTAAAACCAGTTGACTCTGGTCCTAGTTGTCTCTAAAACATTGTTTCTCCCCTTGTATTTCTTACATCTCCTTGCACAGATTTAGCTGTACCAGTTTCGGGAACCCGGTCAACAAAAACAGTCCATCCATCACATGTGGCTAGAAGAGTCGTTTTTGCTACAAAGCATGTTGGTGTTTTATGGCACTCTATCAAGAGAATCAAATTTGAGAAATGTATATCCAAATAATATGCCTGAATTGTATCTATAGGACATCTTAATATCTCATCCATTCATGAACAACTAATAGATAGAATGTAAAGAAATAATACTTTATGAGAATGAAGACTATTAAAGATAAACTTACCCATGTCTCTCAGTTTTTTATGTGTATAAATGTTTTGTCTGCATGTGTATGACGTTCAGGCAGGCTAACTGATTTTCTTAATGTCATATAATAACTAGATAGCAAAACAAGACTCCAAATTTCTAAGTCTGTTGTTCCTTTGGTTACCTTTGGGTCTGCTTAAGGAAGAGGACGCTTCAGTAATTGGTTCGCTGGTGCTCATTCAATGCATGCTGAGTGAGCATACAGGTTTGAACTCCACTGGAATGGCTGGTTCCATTACTGACTGTTACAAGTAGCTCTCTAATATTCTTAATATTCTCAAGATGTAGGAACCTGCTGATTCTGGTTATTCTTTTCGGGGCTGTATATATCATCCCTATTTCTTCTTTCCCATTGTGGTGTCACAGCTAATCCAAGGCAACTAGATTTCTGTGTCCCCACACCTTAAAGTAGTTCTCTTCTTCTTCCTCCTCCTCCTCCTCTTCTTTCTCCTCCTTCTTTTCTCCTCCTTATTCTTATTTTTCACAGAATAAGCATTTTCCATTTCTTTAGTTCTTTGTGTGATTGGGGGGAGGACAAAATTTCATGCCATTGTTTTTAAATTTCTTACTTTATGTCAAATTTTACAATCCCAACTAATGATTTCCATAGATGGAGTACATCTCCACTTCTTTACCCCTCTCTGATTATTTCGAGGTTGAAATTGGAGGTTAGAGGATTTGTCTGTTGTTTGAGAGAAGAAAGGCTGCATGGAATTTGACATTGAAGCAGAATTCACCCTTGTCTTGAGTGCTCCCATCAACACATCCCCCCTTCAGTGAGGGTCAACAAAAGGCCTTGCGGTCAGCATCATGTCCTTCTTGGTTGTTGTTGCACAAGTATAAGAATAGAAAGATATGGAAAACTCAGTGCAATGAACAGCTTTTAGCTCCCTAAAGGTGAGTGTCCGCCCTTAGGGGACAAACCATTCCAAGGGCTTGAGGACAGTACCAGTGGCTTTATGAACTAGTTTGCTGATCATTTGAAGGGAGCTTTGGAGATGATTGCAGAAGTCAGAAAATAATATTTGAATTATTATTCAAGTATTACACAGTTCAAGATGGCGAACCTTTGGTATTTAAATCTGGACCACCAAGTCTCATTCTTCCAAACCCAAGTTTCATGTTCTTCGACTTTATTCTCTTGAGGGGTCTAACTCAATCAAGGCACAAAAAGAAAGAGTGAGAGCTGGGGAACCAGAAGGAAGGTGGGAGCAAATCACATATAAAACAAATCATTCTAAAACCTGAGATGCCTGTCAGTCAAACACAGATAGGAAAACTAAGGTCTGATATTCTGGATCAAAAGGGAAAAGAACAGAGCAGAAGTTGATGACTCCTCCCTCCCCTCACATGTTTGATGACAGACACATTTTCCTTTGGTTTACACAAAGAGCAAGCTTCACTTTATTTGCAAATGATGTTGCCTAAGAAAGCTCTCAGGAACCAAGGAGAGAAGGTGGGGAGAATAATTCAGATGCACTAACTGGCAGAATAAAGACTGTGAACATGTGCTCAACAGCTTTGAGGAAGGTTTGCCATCACAGATTCTACAGAGACTGTCTTCTGCTCCAACCCCCTACTCCCTCTCCATCCCACAAACCTCCTGTCCATTTGCAGTTCCTCTCAGAACTATGCACCTGCAGAAACAGCTTTCCAGTCACCTTTGAGAGAGATAGAAAGAACCCAATACACTTGGCTGTCATCAGAATGTGACTTCTCTGGCTATCTAGAAAGCGTTCCTGTGATTTACATCACAGATTGGATTGCCTCAGACCCTGGCAGTAGGAGGGCCTGTAAATTAGAAGGCCCTGTTTTCTCGATGCAGAGGCTGTAATTACAAAAACAATTTCAGGGGCATTTTGCTGTTTAAAATTGCTCTTTCAAATCTGTTTACAGTGTTTTTCAGTGCTGCATTTGACACCAGCTACATGGAAAGTGAAGCAACCCTAGAATGCAGGTGTCGATGTGGGCCAGTCAAGGGAACATTCTGAGCAGCCTGCACCCGAGTTGTCCATCTCCTCACACTGCAGTCCTCCATCATCTAGTCTTTCTATCTCACTGCGTACTTTCTCTTCTTCTCTTCCCACTATCCCTTTAGAAGTGTGCATTTAGGAGAGATGAGCCAAGAATGGGGAGATGGTAAGAAGGGAAGAAGATAAGAGATGGATCATCTGTAAGTCAGAGGGTACTTCAGAAGTCAGGAAGTACCTGCTAGGCTTCCACCTCGGTTCTGAGTAAATAGGACAAAGCCTGTCCTTTCTCTGGGGAAAAGCAGAACGGCCTGGTCTTGAAGACAATGTGAATCATAGCATGACCATTTTAAAGTGCTATCAGTGCCTCATGAAGCTGCAGGAGCACCAAGGAGGCAGCAGATCATGCTACCAACGATCAGAAGGGCTCTGAGCTTGAGCCTGAGGGACCTTATTCAGCAGGCTGTGTGCTTGGGAAGATGGAGAAGGAAGCAGAGGAAGAGGAAAACAAAACTCAGCTATATGGATGGAGAAGGGGAAATGGATTGTTGTTTTCCATTTTAATTGAAAAATGTGTATCATAAGCTGTAAGAACTGAACCTTCATCTTATTTCACTCCAAACCAAAGCATTTCCTATTTAAATTCAGGCACAAGTCTGATATGGTTGCACAGACCTATAAACCCAGTAGCTAGGAGGCTGAGGCAGAAGATCTTAAGTTCAGGGCCAGGCTGGGCTAAGATTCTGTATCAAAAATAATAATAAAATAAATTCAATTACATCTGCATTGATTATGTGTCCATGTTCCAGGATGTTCTTCTGTCTGGTGTATCTATCTGTCACCATCAGAGAGTGGAGTCTGGTGGGTGTCCAACAGGACTCTCAGGTCCTTGTGTTGAAACAAAAGTCAAACAGACTCATGAATAGCAGTAGAAACAGGAATTTTATCGAGAAAGACACTTCCAAAGGAGAAAGCAACCAGATCTGGGGGAAGTTCGGAAGCTCAGCAGTGCCTCTGCTCAGCAGACCTTTCTAGGTCCGCCGTGCAGAGGAAAGGTTTTGTGTGCATCTTCTTCCATCTGTTGAATGCAGCTCTGGTGAGGAAGGTTTGCTAGTCATTCTCTCAGTTGTTTTCCTTTTTCGTAGTCTTATTTTGACCTCACTCTCAGCTTTACTGTCCTGCCTCATATCCCTCCTCCATCGTCTACCCTCTTACTGTACATCCACCCTCTTATCCAACTCTCTAAATGCTCTCAGACTGTGTTAGTGGGGAATCAACAATGTCCTTGGGACAAGGCTTATTTTTAAATCATCCCAACACATTTATTATTATGCATTAATGAGAATAGGACCAAATTTTAATTGTTTATAGTCTTAAGGGAAGTAAAAACATTGACTATCACAAGTGAGCAGATAACCTTTCAATCAGATCATGAACAGCCGTTGATGTTTACCTAAAACGGGATTGTGCATATTTTGGTAGAACAGTCCATAATAAACCAAAACACATCCAAGAGAACTGTCCAGTGAACACTGTTTCTAGAGTAGGCTGAGACATGCTTGACTTGAATATGAACATGGCAAGCTACTGTTTTCCGCAGAACTAGAAGCAACTGAATATCCCTGCCCATCAAGATGCCATCACCTCATCCTCCAGCAGGCAAGGTGCTTTTGGTGGGGAGACCACTTCACACCCTTAAAAGGAATGCATTGCATATCAAAGGTTGTTAGTGTCTTACAAATGTATTGAATATATTCAAAACCAGGTGAGATACATTTGCATATTTCCAAAAACTTCAGAAAGTTTTAGAGAGTCATTTTCCCAGAGACAAACAGTTGATTTCAGGTCAGGGCTCTGAGCTTTCCCTGAAGGTAGTGAATGATATTCTCTAACACTTCCATTGTCCATTCAGAGAGTGGCTACTATCTGTGAATGGAAGATGCCAAGGAGTTTGAATAAAATGCTGTCGGAGCCCTAGATGATTAAGTGGCCACTTTCCAATGGTCAAATGATCTTCATGACCCATGGAAGATCAGCCATTGACCCTTTCATGGCTACCATTTATCTCTTGATCTTTTGTGTTTACAAGCTGTCTTCTTCACAGCAATTTTAGTACCTGCTCTCCAAATTTATTTACAGATATTCTCTTTAAGAATCATAACGTGACCAGGTATAAACTGAGCATCAGTTGCAATTGCCTCCTTTCTAGTGATGACCTGCTCTAAACACAGGAGCTTCTCATGAACTGTAGGAGACACAGTAAGGGAAGAGGATGGGGTGACAGGAAACCAGACTCCTGTCCCTTTAGCCTACAAAAACTGCCTGGGTCATCTGGTGAGGGGATCGTCTCTATGTGTTCTGTTTGTATTTTCCTGGCTTCTGGACTGAGAGACCACCTGCCTACCATGTGTTTCATGAGGGCCACAGTGACAATGTTCTAATGGAGCTCTTTCAGCACCCACACAGGAGACTCTGGAACTCATCAGTCTCTGATTTAGGCGTTGCAGCCACAGTGTAGGTCATTCAAATATTTTCATTTACTAAACGTAAGTTTGGGGTGTCCATCTCTGGGGAGCAAGTCTGAAACCTTTGGTGTCCATTATCATGAAGTGAGCAGCATAGGGAGTATGGGCACAGAAAGAGAGAGAAGGCATTTCATCCAGGTACTGACTGCACAGGATCTGTGTGGGCTCTTTTACAGCGTCTGCTGTGCAATCATTTTATGTCTGGTCAGTCCAGATGTAGGTCTGCTCCCCTTCCTGGGATGGAAATATCTTGAATTACACACATATGTCAGCACCATCTGATAGGGATTGATTAAGTCACCCAATTCCTCTGTCAGTTTCCTAGTCTGTGATGTTTCAGAAGGCTCCGTAGTTTTGCACATGGAAGACTCTTAAAGGAGAGCCTGGTACATAGTAGGCACTTGGTGGTTACCTGGAATGTCAAGGTTTGGAGAGTCAGTAGAAGAACATCCACTTCCTCTGCTCCCCAGGAGTTGGGCATTTATTACATTTAAGTCACTGGCAGTTACTTACATCAAAAAAAATTGCTTCATATCAACTGAAATAATCTCACCAGGGATTAGTAACTATTAATTTTATTGATACCTTTTCCCCCCAAAGAGTAAGGGGAAATGGTAGTGACATTTCAGCCGTGTTCTGCTCTCTTTTCTCTCAGAGACTGCATCAGACTTAGTCTTACAACGAAGTTGCCAGATAGTCTATGAAACAGCATCATTTGGAGGAGTTAAATAGTTTGAGCAGGAGGGGAGAACCTCTAAGGAACATTCAAATTCGCTTTACTAAAAAGCAACAGAACAATGCTGGTATCCATCCCCATGAACAGTGCTTGCTGTGTGTCTGGCCACAGTGATTCCAAAGTGCTCTGTGTTTGATATGATCCTTCATGTTTAGAGGCTTATTTTCTTCTCTTTTCCTAGCCATCTAAACAAGGACATAAATTTTCCAGAATGTTCTTCCTGCCTGTGTAATAATGTGACACAGCTCTACCAGACACACACATTCTACTCATCAGCAAAAAGATTCTAACACTTAATGACTCTTTCAGTCCACTAATGATGTCTGGATGCTACTGGCATTATTATCCAAGACTGCTTCTGATATTTGTGTCTTCACATCATAATGCTGGCATTCTTCAGCTTCTCTTTGCTCACATGGGGCCTGCTCAGCAGCTATGTGTAGGCTGGTCTGAGAAACTTTTTTGGTCAGGTCTTTTCACACCTGAGGCATATAATATTCTAGTCATCGGCCAGTGTAAGAATTACATATAAGTTAATTAAAACTCTGAAATTTTAAAAATTTAGTTCTCAATCACTCAGTTCATGTGTTCTGAAGCCATAAGTGATCAGTGGGCACTCAATTGGATGGTACTCAACAGATTGGAACCTACCTGTATTAGTGAGAGTTTTCTAGAGGAACAGAACAGACAGAATATATATATATATATATATATATATATATATATATATATATATGAATAAATGAATATATATGAGATTTATTAGAGTGGCTTACAGACTGTGATCCAGTTAGTCCAACAATGGCTGCTTACCAACAGAAAGTCTAAGAATCCAGTAGTTGTTCAGTCCATGAGGATAGATGTCTCAGCTGGTACTCACTATATGCTGAAAGGCCAAGAAGTAGGCTCTAATGGTGATGAAGGGATGAACTAGCCAGTGAGAGTGAGGGCAAGCAGGCAAAGAACAAAAGTTTCCTTCTTCCATGTCCTTATATAGGCTCACAGCAGAAGATGTGGCCCAGATTAGAGGTAGATCTTCCCATCTCCAAAGATCTGGATTAAAGGTGGGTCTTCTCACTTCAAATGATTTAATTAAGAGAAATGCCTTACAGGTGTACCCAACTGCTTAATTTTTAGTTAATTCCAGATGTAGTCAAGCTCACAACAAAGACAAGCACCACATCACCATTATTTGAAAGACAGTAGTGTGGCCACAGGGTTGAGGTGAGAAAAGTAGTTCATCAGAGAGCAGTGTGTCCTGCCTTGAAAAAAAATCTCAACCTATGAAAACACAGGTCTACAGAATGGATAATTTAGGAGAGTATTTTTCTCTTCATATGACAACCCAAAACATTTCTACTTACCTTCTTCCTCTATTTTGCTTAATTTTTTAAAAGTATTTATGGAAGCTTCATGATAGTTAGATAGTATTTAAAATATAAACATAAAATAAAATGTAGTTAGAATAAAGTATGAAGTCATAGAAACCATACTACTTGGAGATTTTGTTGGAAGCGTGGTGGCTACTTGAAATTCTTACTACCTATTCATCTATCTATCTACCCATCTATCTAAAATAACACAAACTGGACTTGGTCCAACTTTGTCTGTTGGCTGACAGTAGCCCCATAAGCAAAAGTGGGTAAAACACCCCCTGGCAGGATTGCCATGAGAACCAACTATGGAAGCTTAAGGACAAGTTGGCATTCTTGCCAACCTGGCGGGGCTAAGAAGAATGGGCCTAAGACAGTGTCCCTGCAGTATCCCCTGGTGTCCCAGTTCAGTGTTGGTCATTTGGTCAGTTCCCAGGGGACTAGTGGAGACCAGCTTGGCCGCCTTGCCTGTGCTTGGATGCTGGCTCTAGGCCTCCACTGCTGCTCTCACTCTACACCTCTCTCTGGAGCTTCATTTATGTCATATCAGTCTTCTGGCTCCTTTTCCCTTTAGAATCTGGGCAGCTCCACTGGCCTGTTCTCCCATTCCTGATTTCTCTGTGAAGCTGGATCTGGAAAACAAACCGTACCATGTAATTATCCTTGCAACACTTCCCTTCAAGACTTCCAATTTAGTAGAACTGCCAAGATTTAAAAACATTAAAACAAAAATGAGCTTGTTAGAGTAAATTAGGCTTCATCAATGTGTTCCCATTTTATTATAAAACATTGATTTCTGTGGTCACCTCCTCTAAATAATTGAAAGCTGGGTGGACTGCCTTAATTGGCAAGCAGAAATGTCATCAGCCAACGGCTATAGAAGTTGGTGTGGGAGGCTGCATGGAGAGCAAGGAAGGGCAGAACCCAGCTGGGAGAGACAGTGGAGAACATCACAAGGAACACATGTTCCTGCCTTGGTGCAGCTCTGACAATAGCCGGCCTCGCCTGGGACAGGAGTGACACTCTCCTATGCTAAGAGGAATGAATAAACATAAACTGAGATTCCAATAACATTAAAATTCTGAATAAACAGAACTCCAGGATTATACAGCAGGCATGGCAATTCTTATGTCTAGGCAAGGGGATCCATTGTTCCTTTATCTTCCAGTCTCTTAGGATCCCCATTAGATAGTTAAGAATGTATGCTGACCTTGCTCCCAGACTCTTGCTTGGATTAAGCACCCCAAAGGAATCTGCGCTAGACTCTGGGCTTCTTGGAAGTCACAGCAGTAAGTGGGAGAAAGAAGAATGCACCTTGAAGCCTCCTCATGAGTTTTGAGAGGTGAGCTGTGGTGATAACCAGTCCCAATGTTGCCACAGCTGATGGTCAGAGGGAGACAGGCTAGCGGGCAGCTACACAGCTCAGCTCTGTTTGCCACACCTTGGTCATGCTCTTCTTCCTAAAGGACTAGTTGACTCAGGCTAAGTTCCTTGAGTCGGAACCAGCAGAGCTTCTAAATGCAACTTCTTCATGCTGTTCCTTTACTCTTGGGAGAAACTAGGGCCTGTCCAACCTCAAAGCAAATCCCAACACCTACTGGAGCAGCCTGACTTTTCTGGCAAACCTCCTGAACTTCCGAGCTCCTTAGCATACTTTCTGAATGCTGTGGCTCTCATCTGCCCAGATTGGGTTCACTAGAAAAGCTCTCCCAGTGATAGTAACAAAAACAACAACAGCTCACCACAGAAATGGCACCTAGGAATGAATTTAACCATAAAGATGTAAATCTATGTAATGAAACTTGTAAGACATCAATGAAGTAAACTGAAGAGGACATAAAATGTGGGAAGTCACCCAGCATTCACAGGTCGCAAGAGTTAGTGCTGTCACAGTGGCCACTTTCCCAAAATGAGTGACCTGCAGGTTCAACATAATCATCTCAAAATGCCAGCGATATTCTTCACAAAACTACCAAAAGCAAGCACAGAATTTTTATGGCACCATACAAATACAAAAAGAAAAAAAAAATTCTCAGTAGCCAAGCTAACTTCAACAACGAACTGTGAGACGTTATAACAACCTGATTTCAGAGTATACTACAAGACTGTAATAATCAAAACAGCATGGGGTTAGCATAAAACATACACATAGACCAATGGAGCAGGAGAAAGTCAAGACAGAATCTACACATTTATAGCCAACTCGTTTTTGAGAAAGATGTTGGGAGTGTTCACTGAGAAAAATGCTATTTTCACTAACTAGGTAGCTACATGTAGACAACTAAAACAAGACCACTCTGTGTAACCCACTACTAAGTGGATGCAGAGTGAATTCAATATTTAAAGGAGATACTTGGAACTATGAAAAATTTTTGAAGAAAACATAACAGGGGTATTTTAGAACATAAAAAATAGGCAAATTATTTGGACAAGACCCCCAAATAATAGGAAACAAAGCATGAATAGGCAAATGGGAAATGGGATTCCATAGAACTAAAAAAGCTTTTGCTTTGTTTGGAATGGGAACGATAGAATGAAGAGACTGTATACAAAATGGAGTAAATACTTGCAAAGACTAAATGTTATGAAGAGTTGAAATTTGGAATGTAACAGGACCTGAAAATACTCAACAGCACAAAAACAAACAGCTCAGTTTTAGAAGTGGATAAGAGACCTAAACAGACATTTCTCACAAAAAGATATGTGAATTGTTAGTAGGTATGTGAAAATTTTAGAAAAAGCCCCATGTCACTTATTATCAGGGAAATGCAAACCAAAAAGAACAATGGCTATCCATCACAAGGACTAAAGATAGCAAGTACCAGTGAGGATGTGGGAATATTATTTAGTGCAGCCATTATATAAAACATTGTGGAAGTGTCTCCAAAATAAAAAATAGAAACAGAATATGCTCCAGCAGTCCCACTGGTAGAGACATAGCCAAAGAAAATAAAATTAGTATGCCCAAGGGACATCTACACTCTCATGTTCATTACAGTTCGGTTCACAGTAGCTGGGATGGAAACATCCTGAGGACCCATCAGCTGATGAAAGGATGAAGGAGGGATGATAGATGATGGACAGCACAGGAAAGAATTAAATCCTGCAAGTAGAGGCCACCACATTATGTGAAAAGAGGGCAAACACAGAATGGTAAGAAGCACACCATTTCACTTATGTGGAATAGTTTTAAATACCACTTTAATGTTGAGAGTAGAGTGGTTCTTACCAAAGATCAGAGGGAGTTTAGGGAAACAGTGGGGAGAGGCCCATTAATGGGCACTAAGATGCAGCTACATGCAAGACTTCCTGGTGTACTGTTGCACCCTACCATTCAGGTACCCCTTTAATATTATAAAATATTTTGTTACCATCAAAATTAATTTAATACTCAAAGCTAATACCAAAACTGTCCCTGAACTTTATATGTGGGAACTTAGTTTTATCCTCACAAAACCCTTAGGAGATACATGGTAGTATCGTTCTGTTTTACAGGAAAGAAAAAACAAGGTACAGATCCAAAGTCACAGAACCAGATAATGTTGAATGTTTAACATTGAAGCCATGTGATTTGATTTCAGAATCTAGACTCTGAGCCACTTTAACTAGTTTTGTTCACTTGACACAAACTAGAGTAACCTGGAAGAAAGAGCCTCAACTGAGGAATTGTCTCCATCAGACTGGCTTGTGGGCATAACATGGGGAATTTTCTTGATGAATAATTGATGTGGGAGGGCCCAGTCTGCTGAGGTGGAGTTACCCCTATGGTCCTGGGTTGTATGATATAGCAAGCTGAGAAAGCTGTGGAAAGCAAGCGAGTAAGGAGTATTCCTCTTGGTTTATGCTTCAAGCTGTTGCCTTGAGTCCCTGTATTGGCTTTAATTAACTATAGACTCTAACCATTAAGCTAAAATAAACCCTTTCCTCCCCAAGTTGGTTTGGTCAGTGTTTTATCACAGCAACAAAAAGAAAATTAAGGTACCACTTAGAAAGCCACGCTCTTACAGTTGAGCACTCATGACCCTAAAAACTAGCAAAAAGTAGCCTTCAAGGGAGAGGCATGGTTGGGAGAATGTCCTAGTTTTAATTCTGTTGCTGTGACAAAATTTCTTGACCAAAGTGATCATAAGGGAGGCAAAGTTTTATTCCTACAGTTTTATATCACAGTGAATCATTGAGGGAAGTCAAGGCACGAACTTAAAGGCAGGCTGCTTGCTATACCATACATCATTACATTTGACCAAATAACTCTCTTCATAGCCAAATAAGTACAGTAGGGACCATGGAGGATGCTTCTTGCTAGCTGGCTCACAGTCAATATTTCTTATATAATGAAGGACTAACTGCCTAGGAATGGTCCCGCCCATAGTGGGCTATGTCCTCCAATATCAATTAGCAGTCAAGAAAATCTCCCACAGAAGTGTCCACAGGCCAACCTCTTCTAGGTAATTCTTCAACTGAGGCTCTTTTCTCAGATGACTCTAGGCTTTGTCAAGTTGACAGTTAAAGCTGACCAGGACAGGGGATCTATGAATGTAAGCTCACCTTCCACATCACCCGTATTGAGGACTAGGTGAATAATTATATATGGGATGCTTTAAAAAAAAAAAAAACTTACAAAGAATTTTCAGATAGTGATGTTAAACCAGGGGGCAAGCCATGGTCTCTTCTGAGCATTGGGAATAAGCCCATAAATGAGGCCATGTCCTCATTGCCCAGAAATCAAAACCAAGCCTGGCACTAAAGGCAGTAGCAGAACATTTATAAAAATAAAAGTGAACTAAAGTGCCTTGTAAGGGGTAACTGTGAGAAAGATATCACACAGACAGAAGGGAGGTGCACACCCACCACAGGGAGGATGCTGACAAAACTAAGATGTGTCTTTGGGTCTGGGACCAGATTCCGCTGAGCCAACTCTTTGCATGGTATGTCTTAGGATGGTGTTTATTGTGTTGCTCTGGATAGCTCTTGATTACACTTGGTCTAAAACAAAAATTTCTTAAGAAATCTTGGTCGGGGGCATGGGACTGTCCTCAGAGGGTTGAAGCTTCAGGTCAGAACCAGCTATGACCAGTTCTATGAGTAGGTGGAATTCTGCTGTAGTCTAGGATCACAGTTTCAAAATGAACATAGCACACAGAACTGTTTGTCTCATATCCACCACTGGGAAGACGCCTGAAAGCAGAAAAGGAAGGACTAATGTGCGTGCTCAAAATGCCAAGGATGGAGCAATGCAGTCCTCATTCTTTATCATGATGTCCTACAAATGTGAGATTTTTATATGGTAACTGGATTTGTTTTCCACGTAACCAACATACGATGTATGCCAGTCCCCTAAAATGTTGCCAAACAGGGTAGGCAGGAAGTCATCTCTCCTTGCCAGGACTTGATTCCATGAGTCCTCCCCTAATGCTTCCTCTGCATTAAGCCACACACCTATGTCCTGTATGCCCCCCCCCCCCACACACACACACTTAAGTCTCTACTATCCTCCTCTGCTCTTTTCCCTGGGCCCAGGATATAAACGATTGCAGCCATCTCAGAACAGTGTGGCTCTGGTCTGTGTGCTCTGGGCTGCATCTCAATAGGATCCAGGCACATCTGTCTGCACAGTAGGAGGACCACACTCCAAAGTGCAAAAATAAAACCACAAAAGATCAAAAGAAAAGCATCGTAGGCAAGAAATTACCCTTATCTTTATCTCCACAGAATCCATCAACCACAAGCATCTGAGAGATAGCAGGCAGTAAGATAACAAAAGAAGAGGCCAGGAGAAAATTAAAAGCAACCTCCAATCATTTGCCCTTCAGCAGGCCAGGTAGGGCCTGAAAGGCTCTGAGAGGGTACCCCACAGTCGGAACCTTCATTAGGAATGGACCTGAGCATAATAGATAACCTGCTGATCATCAGGCCTTAGGATGACAGTCTTGCAGGCAAGGCTAAAACAGGGAAGCAGCTTCACTTCCGCTTTGCAGGCGAGTTGGTTGTTTCTTCCCTGGCTTAGCATATGCACACTTGTGTGTTCCTGGGGTTTGAAGTTCTGCCTAGTGAAGTGTGAATAATCTTTATCTCCTTGTCTTGTAACTATGCCCTCAGACTCCTGCAGGTGGGCAACCCGGGAAGCCCAAAGACCTTCATGCTGACTTAAAAGCAATGCATCTCTCTTACTCTGACAGCAATTTGTTCCTAAGTCAGCATCCAGTTGCTTGAGCCAAATATTTATGCGTATTTTTGATGACATTCGTTTGCCAATGCCTGAGTAATGGTAAATACAGAATTAGAAAGAGAACCTACCAACCTTTATTGGAATGCATTTAGGAGATGTTAGATTATGATCTAGGTCACTTAGGGCCTGGTGTTTCTCTTTATAGCATTAAAGTTTTGCTCAAACTGAGATAAAAGGGACCCCAAATGATAAAGAATTTTAGGCTGAAGGTCAAAACCTTGTCATTCTGTTACTTACAAGCATGCCATGTGTTACTTTCACATGTGCATTGTGCCACAGTCTTGGTCTCTTTGTTCCATATGCATTCTTATTTTAAGTATCTTGTTACTGAGACCAGGCAATGGTGTTTTATGGCACAGGGATATCACTGTATGTCTTCAGGGGAGCCATTCATGCTGTGATATTTATGGATGGCACCCTCTGCTGCTGTGCACTGTAAACCTACATCACCAAGTATGACAGTTCCAAGTTGCCTTATGCTAGAAATTTCAAAAGGATAGGTTGGCTCTTGTCTATCAAAATCTCTGTGACAAAGGCAGACTAGTGCAGGCAGCAAACTTATCCCGAATGCCCTAAGGCTACATGTGTGGCATGCACAGGATTCTGTTGGGAAATAAGAGAAGCGTTAACTACACTTAGAAGAAGAAGGAGAGGCTTTGGAGAGGTCACTGGGCCTTGGTCTTGAGGGATGAGTAGATATTAAAGAGTGGGTAAAAATTGTCAGGAATGGATCTGAACACTGTCTGTTCTTCCAGAGGACCTGGGCTCAATTCCCAGCACCAGCATGGTGGCTTACAACCATCTGTAATGCCAGGGGATCTGATGCCATCTTCTGAACACTGTGGGTCCTGCCTGCATGTGGTGCACAGACATGTATGCCGGCACATACACATGAAATAAATCTAATGACAACTTTCAGAAAGAGGTGTCCCTGTGTCAAATGAAAAGGTTAAGAAAAGAACTGCTGATAGAGTAGAGGCATACTATTAGACTATGCTATAGAGACACACTATAGATTGCATTTGAAATTAATTATGATTAATTAGAAATTAATAATGATGTAATAGGCAAGGAGGGGTATGAAGAAAGGCAAGCTAGGAAGATGATACCACCAGATCATAAGGGACCCGTGTTTAACTCTTTGGCAAGCTCAAATTAAATGTTACTAAGGATCGATACAATACTAACTACTTAAGTGACTAAGTTCTCCCATGAAAAACAACAGCTAGTAAGGTGCTGTCTTGCATGTAGGGAGAGCAGAATAATAATAGTCCCTCATGGTCATGCAACCTCTGTGCACTTCATTTTCATCGGTGCTTAAGGAGGATTTACAATAGCACTGTGTTCAAGGGCTTTGTCAGTTTGCCATGAGATACCTATGCCATAATTCACTTGCCTGAGTGCCTGATACCTGGTAACTCCACAATAACGTTACATTGGTGGATAGTCTTAGGTTTCAACTGCATCTCTTCTTTTGTGGTACCCTCCCATTATCCTCATCTTCCAATTGTTACTTTGATTGTAATGTCACAATGCCTGTCTATGGTCCTGATTTTTCTCCTCAACCCTATGCTGGCTAGATTGCTTGGTACACTAGCACACCCCACATGTCTAGAGATCTACTTGGCAGCAGCATCTCTGAAAACAGAAAACAAACGAGGCATAGGCTTGGTTTTTGTCTTCTCATGCCAAACAATAACTTTTAAAGCATTCTATTTCCTGGAATATTCAACTTTGGGGCAAATGAACTGATTCTGGCTAACTACTTTTTACTGTAATTTAATTTTTTTCCTAAACTATAACAAAAAGTGAGCATAAACAGTTTTTAAAGAATTGCTGGAAAGGGAGAGTATTGATCTGGAGTTTTGTCATTGTAACTATTTATCCCTTTCTTTTATACATGGAAACACAGAGAGAGATGGGGAGAGGGAAATGGAGGCTACTGACTTCTTCATTAAATAATACCGCAATCCCCAGGTTTAAGCTGACATGAGCATCTCTTTAACATTCTAATTAAATAGCCTTGGAGCAGGCCTTTGCCTTTCTAATGGCGAGCCTTGGCTCATCATCAAAAGTCTGACAAAATGAGGGCACTTCAAGAGTCCAAGGCCCCTGTAGAGCAACCTTTCCTTTTTATGCTCCGAAGTACATTTGGTATGTGACTTGAACCTAATGTTTTACTATTCATTATAAATAGGATAAGGATAAGCATTTTAACAGCCTTACTGATCTATTACCAAAGATTCATGCAGCATTTCATCTTTCTGCTTAGATGCTAGCGTTTTTGACCCAAAGCCACAGCAAGAATCACCTCTACGATGAGTCGTCAGTAGTGCTGTGCCAAGCTCCCAGCTACAAGCCCCAAACAGCTGCCCTGATCAGCCCATGTGCAATGATTCTGGTACAAAGCCACAAAGAGAAACAGGCAGCTCTGTCACCTGGTGACTCTCCCAGACACAAAAATCATGCCGTAAGCCTCAATCTCCAACAGCGCAAATGACAACAGTAACCTCACCTGGATTCCCTTTATTGCACCCTCACATACCCATTCGTCATTCCTGGGCACTCTTTGGGTATCATCTGTAGTTTAGCAGAGGACAAAAAAGCTAGTAATAACAAGAGCTGGAGACCAGACTCATCTAGTGAGTTAAAAGTATTTCATCCTCTTTTGAATCTCTGCATTTAGCATTTCTTCGTATTTCTCTAGTGAGAGATCCAAAGAGCAATCCTTACAGACGCTCCTTTGAACCTGAGGGTCCCAGTAAACATCCCATTTAACCTGTCAGCACTTAGCTTGGAAAAATACTGTTGCTTTAGTCTGTGAGTGATTTGGAGGGCAACTGTCATAAACACTATGGAATAACAGAAGCCAGGTGATTAACTCCAATAATAGACAAAGAAGCTGCTGATGTCAGAAATCAAGGTAGTCCTTGATTCTTTGCAGAGAGTAGAAAATGAAAGTACATCCAAGGAGATCCTGAGGTACTCCTCTTGGTGTGGACCTGATGACAGAGGAGTGTCCCACTGGTGTGGCTGTGACCTATGTAATTCACTGTATCATTAGACAATTAAAGAAATCACAGAATTAGAGAAGACACTTAAAGTTGCAGCTTCTTTGAATTGCCTGACACAATGCATTGACATTTCCAGGGAGGAAAAAATGACAGGGTTTTTCTTTTGTTTCATGGTGTGCTTTAGTGTCTTCACTGGAAATCGGGGAGAGAGCATCTCTCTCACAGCACTGAGTCAATGAAATGTGTGTTGCATTGTGTCTGGTGTGGAAAGTGCTCAGTTTGTCCAGGGTGTTTTCATACTGACTTTGTAGCAAACACCTCAAGAAAAGAGAGGACTGTTTAATGCTTTTATGTAGGTAAGTGAGAATCAGTGGACCTCACTCTTAGAAGACTTCCTCCATGTATAGAAATTCCCTTTATTCTCATGGCAATGCTATATACATAATGGGGGGGGGTCAGTAGTTCAACAGAACTCTAATATGCTGGTTGTAGGCATACATATGCATACAGTAAAATGCACCAGTAATGGCTGCAGTGATCAGTAAAGTCAAAACACAAACCGTGTTTCTTACAATTGGTATCTTAAAATTGGGAGCAAAAGAAGAACTGTTACTTTAGAATTTCATTGGGACGATTGGAATCCTGGGTACCAGACTGAGATTCAATGTTCACATTAATCTTAGCAAAGAAGAAATATAAGCAATAGTGGAGAGATGAAAGGCATTTTTCTAAATTGTTATAAGACAAAAATCACAAAAAAATGGATTATGCAGCCAGTAAGAAGTCTTGTTGGGGCAGGATCCTGTTGCTTGGACCTCTTTTCTAGCAGAGGAGATCTCTCTCTCTCTCTGTCTCTGTCTCTCTCTGTCTCTCTCTGTCTCTGTCTCTCTCTGTCTCTCTGTCTCTCTCTCTCTCTCTCTCTCTCTCTCTCTCTCTCTCTCTCTTTCTCTTCCTCAATCTTCAAGACAGAGTTTCTCTGTATAACAGCCCTAGCTGTCCTGGAACTAGCTCTGTAGACCAGAATGACCTCAAACTCACAGAGATCCTCCTGGCTCTGCCTCCCAAGTGCTGGGATTAAAGACCTGCGCCGCCGCCACTACCACCACCACCACCACCTGGCGATCTGCTCATTCTCAAGGTTTCATCTCTTATGCTCCAGTGCTTAAATGTTCTTATGAAGAACATCAATGCGAAAATAACAATGAGGACATGGCAAGTGAGATAAGAAAAAGGGGGGGCTCAATTAAGTGTAATCATGAATATAGAAAGGTGGCACTGTATCCACCCAATGGAAAGGAAAGAGTTGGGGGGTTGAATGCAGACAGGAGTTGAAGGTGTATTGTGACTCAGGGCTGCTTTGCAAAGAACTTGGATGTGGAAGCCCAGGCTTTGTCATAGCTTGCTTTAAGACAAGGCTAGACACCGTGAAGGATTTGTTCAATGATTCCAGTGCCCACAAAACTGACTCACATATCATGAGGGCCCAGAGTTCCCTGAACCAATGTGGGCTTTCATTTACTTCTCCTTTAAGGTCATAGTTCATGAAAAGCCTAGATCCAACTCTTTCTTCATTAAGAGTTCTGAGCCTGCGATGAAATTCTGGAGACCCGTTTCAATCCATCCAATGTCCTCTCAGTTACAACTGTGCCCTTGAAGTCCGGCTTTCTGCCAGGTAGTGAAACACACTTAGCTCCCACCTGTGTCTTAATAAACTGCTATGTGGTAGACCAATGAGGCACATGAATCAAGCCAATGTACCTGCTAGCCATCACTCATGAAAACTCTAAAATGTGTTAGCTACTTTCTCCCTGCTACCAGAATACTACTCCCAATTAATAGACTCCCATACTTTATTAATAACGCTCTTCTAAAGTGACATAAATGCCAAACTCTCCAGGAGGGCAGAGAGAACATGAGGCCTATGCAAGAGCCTGAGGTACATGACTACCAGAGATGTCATGTGACTTTCCCTGCTCCTGTGGTAAAGAACAACTCACAGGCTCACCTGTGCCATTGATTTTAGAATGAGCGCATCTCCATGGAACGTATTAAAATTCTCAGATATCTGGGATACATATCAAGCAGTATTTGGAGGACCTTGTATCAAGCTCACTTTTATGGTTTCTTACCCTATTTTGTGTTTAATGGCTAGTTTTATAGAGTTTATCTATATCTGTTTATGGAGTATCTGTTTGTCAGGTACTCTGTGGGTGCCTCCCAAACTCTCCCCAATGGTCACAGCCACGATTGTGAATTAATTAGCAGCTATGCTTTCCTTCATCTGTAGACAGGGAACTGAAAGCGTGCTGATGGTTCAGCAGCTCAAGGGCACAGCTTATTATTATTATTAAGTGTTAGAAAACACACTGAAGCCCACGGTGTCCCAGTTCCCACACTGGCTCTGACGACCTCTCTGGGGCAGCGACTGGCTTGTGGCAGCCCAGCCTTTGTTTGTTTCTTTCATCTCTAAGCACTTCCCCCATTCCCTACACCCGACTTGAGCTTCAGTGGTTTTTGACCTTAAAACCATTGCTCAGTTGGCCCTCAGCCTCTGGTATCAATCGTGTTCACGGTTGTCTCTGGTAACCATACCGCCTACTCAAAATCAAGCCTGGGACAGACCCCAAGACTCCCCTGATCCTCCAGTAAGGACAGCATAGAAATGTGCAAAGTGGGGTGAAAGAAATAAATGCAAAGCAGAAGTGAGCTCTGTATTTATTTAGCCTCAAAATACACACGACCTGAGAGCTCCCTATCTCACTCACCTCTCTGCTTCCGTAGACACTGTTTGCTGAAGTTATAGCTTACACAGCACCAATCCACAGGGACCCTCAGAGCCCCTCTGGTACACACTCTTTTCCATGCGTAGGTAAATGTCATTGGAAGATCACCATGTACTTAGCGTTTTAATAAAACCACAATATTGTTTGTTTGGGGGCCTCTGGTTCCAAAAGGCAAAGAAACAGCCACATTAAACTTTGCACCTAAAACTCGAGCAACTCCCTCCAGGATATTTATAAATGTTATCCTCCCGCCACCCAGGCTTCCCTTCCACTGGACCATCCTGCATTGCTAATTCCAGTCGATAATCATAGGGCTAGCCAGGGTCATTTTCGGGCTTCGGGAGAGAAATAGAATCCAGATTGTGTGTCACAAGAAACATAACTTTAATTCCTAACTTCCAGTTCCTTGATGACAAGGTCACCAAATGCCAAACTTAGATCACAGTAATTCTACAAGGAACACACAGGCATAAAATCTATCTCAGCTTTTATTTCCCAGCCTAGCTCTCAAAGGATTGCTTGATACCCCCAACCTTATTGTTAAGCACTTGTTTGTATATGACAAGGTGAGAGACATAAGCAGTAAAGAATGACTTCACAGTGCCCACAGGGTGGCCCTCAGACACCATCTCAAGTGACATTGATATGATACCCACTCATATCTGCAGCAGTTGTCATATGTGTAGCAGGATACCAATGGGCCAGGAAGGCTCCTCTTGAAATCTGTTTTCAACTCTTAATGTGGTCTTTTTTAAATATGAATGAAAATTACAAATAGCTGAAAACTGTGACATACCCCTTATTTGATACAACACAGTGGTAGACATTAGCATCATTCATAACTATCAGTATCATCTTTTCATTGAGTGTTTCCTCTTTTCTTTTTAGTTGTTTTGAGACAGGGTCTTGCCAATAATAGCCCAGAGGGACCACCAATTCACCCAGGTGGTTGTGAACTTGCATCAGCCTCCCTAATAGTGGAATTACAAACTTGTGCCCCCGTGCCTGGCTCTTGGTTCCCTCAGAGGAAGAAGGCAGTGGTGTTAGATGATGGAGACCTGGGTAGAAGATGGGCCTACAGAAGATGGGATGGAAAGGTGAGAAATGGATTAAACAGCACCATCTTGCTTTAACTGAAAAGCTCTTCCAAACCTGCGTTTCATCTCTTGTAAATGTTCCACTAGCTTTTGAAAAAATGGTTTGCATGGAAGCACTCACCTTCAAGTTGTTCTGGAACAAAACAAACAAAACAAAAAAGAAAAAGGCTCCTTGTTTTTAAGCATGGCCATGAACAGAGGTCAAGGCATGACTCACATGTGTGTATATTCTACTGATTAATACTGATGGCTGACTCACAACAGATATTTAGAATAGCCTGAGGAAATCACTCCTATTTTGGCTACCCCGCCACAAAGACTACTAAATGCTAAGAAAAGAAACAGACATAAAACCCTTTAGAGTGACTCCAAATTTACTCATTGTTGATAGTAAAAACATGTACCTAGTGCCCTGGTATGAGGCTGCACTAGATGGAATTAACGTAGGGTGTTAGAACATTAGCTGAGAAATGAGGGATATGATTAGGAGATGGGAGAGGAAAAGAAATTCTGTCAAGGTGGCATGGACATAAAGAGGGTCCTTTACCCTCTGGTGACCTTTCCTTAAGACTTGAACATGGAAGAAAAGCAAGAGTTAGGGTGCAGGCTGAATCCTCTCTGTTCTTTTGGAGGATCCTCTCAGGAAGAATGACTCCACTGAAGGCTAACTCCTTAAACCTATAGACTGACACTCCTCTCCTCTTCCATCCTTAGTTTCCCTTTTCTCAGTCTCAGAGTTTCTTACAGAGACAAGCCACCATTAGGTGTTAAAGCTTGCTTCACCTGCCTTCATTGCAAATGACTCACACTGACTTAAATATTAGAACTTCAACACGGTTAATGAGATCACTCAGCCTCTATCCTTAGACCCCAGATTGTTGGCTCAAGGAAGAGGAGGAAGAGCAAGGTCTCCATTTTGGGGTTAAACATCATATTGTATTCATCTTGCCATCAGAACCTCCAGGTGCCTAGATATGAGCATATTTTCCAAACCTGGTACTTGAAGTTGCATGAGAAAAGTTAAAAAAAAAAAAAAGACACCTGAACATAGCCCATCCTGGCTTCTACTTTCTTCTTTGCCATAGAGAAGTTCATAACTTTTCACCTCTGCACTCACTGCTTGTATTCTGTGCCCTCTTTCTTATTTTTAAACTATACTTCATTGCTATTGCCCCTGTGAGATGAAAAGCAGATGGACCACAGTAGGAGTTTAACACTTAAAAGATTTAAGTCTTCAAGTGGTTCCAATTCTCTGAAAGCCCAAACTGACTGGGCTCCCTATAAATGCTTCAACGTAGAGTCTGGAGTAGCATGAGTGTGGACGGGAGTCCCGGAGACTTGGGGAGGTGGAAGTGTCAGTGCAGAATTGTTCTTAGGTGGAGGGCTATCAAGTGCACATCCTTTGGCCTTGGAACCTCATGCTCACTCCCCACACCTGCTCCTCTCCCTTCTTCACATTCTTCCTTCAGCTCTGTCTTTCTGTTGTCTTCCCAAAGTCCGTTTTCTCCTCTTGAATCTATTCCTCTATCCTTATTTTCTCCAAGGGCAGTTGCTCGTTTTATTTCTTCTTTTTAGTGTGCCTGCTGAATTACAACATTGGTGTATATATTGTACATTTTAGTCACTTTATCTTGTGGGTGAGCCAAGATGATGACCTCATACACAGACCATGGAAGATTTTAAAAAGAGTCCAATTCAGTTTCTCTACATTTCAGAAAAGAACTGGTCTATTGACCTAGTTACAGACCTAATTCATAGAAGACAAAGAAAAGGATGTGGATTTAGTTGCTTAAGTCTGTTGAAAATTAAATGACCATGGATGCATGGCAAATATAATTTTATTCTACTAATAAGTTGTGTGGATGAGAATTTATAATGCATTGAAAATAATTTAAAAGACAATAGTCATTACATATTTATGTACTATTATATTAATAGGTATAAAATGGAGAAGGCAAATGCTGCTTATGGTGAGGTATGTATGTGTGTGTGTGTGTGTGTGTGTGTGTGTGTGTGTGTGT
>CABHPP010029424.1:0-11358 GCA_902168425.1 Peromyscus attwateri | reverse complement strand
AATAGCTACAATTGAGAAATAAATCTGTACTTCCACAAGCTGAGGAAGAATTTGAGCTACTGCTCCCTGCTGCCGCACGGGAGCTAATAAAAACCTTGAACCCATTATTCCTACATCAGAACAAAGAGGGCTTTATTGAAGATCAAATAAAAAGTATAACTACTGAGTCCGGCAGCACTTGAAGTAAGGATTCCAGAATCCTTTATTGCCCGTATTGCTTTTAATGATATTGGAGATTAAAGCTCAGAGAGAATCAGCTTACACAAAAATGACAGGCCTGATTTCTCTGTATTTGCTGTTCTGGGTATCCACAGTTACCTGCTCTATCATCAATGTCTTCTCATGTCTGTTTATCTGTAACCATCAAAATGTGGACTTTAAAAAACAACTCCTCAGCTGTGGCATTCAGTGTGCATGCCCACTCTCCCTAAGAAGTAAAGAAATCTCCTTTTCACTGCAAGGAGAGAAAAACAAACTGGTATTTGTAAAGTGATTTGTGTTGCAGGATTGATAATTGAATATTCTACTTCTCAGGTCTTAAAAAAAGGGAAAAGCAATTTCTACAATTTCTATAATTGTCCCATTCTCCTAGCTTTTCTATGTGTAGGACCAAAGGAAAGTTTAAACTGATATTTCATGGTACCTCAGACTCCTAGACATTGAAGTCTTTTGAAGGTAACTTAATGTTGTGTCTGCTGTCTTCCTTTTCCTTGCTTGCTTTCTTCTGACTTCCTCTAGGATGACATTTTAGAATACTATGGAGGGTGTCTCAAGTCTCACAGGGACTGGGAGAATAAATCTAAGATTCATGTATGAAAGTTCTGCGTTGACTTTTGGATCCTCTGTGACAAGATGCTTTTGGGGGCTCAATTCCTGGACTCCTCTTTGACAGTTTTATTGATAAAGGTGTGTTTCTATTCTCTCTTAACATTCATGCTTGTTGGTGAACCTTATCCAGACTGCTCAGTCTCTGCCAGCTGAGTACTGCTTCCCCACACCCAGAGCCTTGTAGGTCTCCCATCTCTTCCCACAGACATACCATGCTGGTCTAACAGCTCAGCCCAGCTGCCTTCTGAACCCCAACCTCATTCTGCACCACAGAGGATGCAAACTTCCAGGTCTTTCTCATACTCTGGAGGAGATGAGGAAGCCATTCAAGGGATAACCCAGGACTCATAAATAAGCCAACTCCTTCTGCCACCTTATTTTGATTCCGGATAGAGTTCCATGAGGCCACCGCTTTCTAAAGATCTGAATGGAAAGTGGGTTTTTGAAAAGACCTTGGAATTGGCAGGACACTCTGTAAGGAGGATGTCTGAGGCATCGAGGCTAAGCATTCACTCCTCCTCTCTCTCTTTTTCTTCAACTAAGTTGACTGACAGGGTAGTCTCACCCTCATCTATGCAGACATGACTTACGTTTTGTAAAGTTTCTCTACAATTGGATATCTGATATTGAAGTAGTAAGTCCTAATTCTTAATTATTTATAGGGCTTTAAAAATTAGAAATGAGTTTTGTCTTTCCCAATACTTGCCTTTTAGAATGCTGTCATAAAAACGATTCTAAGTCCATCCCATGTTCAGTCAGTTGTTATCAGCTGCTTTCTTTTCTGTTTTTACTTTCCACCTTCACACAAATGTTTATTTCTGAATAACTAGAGTTACATGTACATAAGTTTTTAAAAAGTGTGTATTTTAAGATTTACTATATTTGATCTATTTATCATATCTTATATTTAAAATTGCATATGTAGATTTATATTTTATTTGCTATTGTTTTTGCATTTTATGTGTGTGTATGTACATGTACATACGCAGGTGCACGTGTGTGCATGGAGTCCAGAGGACAACCTTAGCTGTCTCCCTTAGGAATGTCATTCACTTCCTTTAAGACAGGGTCTATTATTAGCTCAGTGCTCACCAACTTAGCTAAACTGACTGATCAGCTCATCCCAGGAATTCTCTGGTTTCTGGACTCTGCCACCCAGAATGCCGTGATATCTTCATGTGAGTTCTGGTGATCAGTCTCAGGTTCTCATGCTTGTAGGACAAGCCCTGCACAGACTGACGCATTCTCCCTGCTTCTATTACAATTTAAAAATACATTATCTCATTGTAAGTTTCTAAGTCACAATGGAAACAGCAAAAAAAAAGAAAAAAAAAAGAGCATAGACAACCAGAAGTAGAGTTAACTGAATTGCTGCAATTGTCTTCTCTTTGATACTCTGGTACAAGATACACAAATAAGTTCCTTCCTGTTAGGATTTCTTAGAGCTTTCAATGACAGAACACAGCTTTCTCATACAAATGTCTGAGATGTGGACTCTATTTTAAGAAGTCATGAAAATTTAAGCCAGGCATAGTGACACAGCTACTCAGTGGCTGAGGGAGGGGATCACGAATTCAAAGACTGTCTAGATTACAGAGTGAATTGTAGGCCAGACTGGACAACTTAGTAAGACTCTGTCTCAAAATAAAAAGTTAGAGATAGCTAGGTATATAGCTTAGTGATAGAATGTTTACCTAACATTCATGAGGCCCCGAGTTCAATCTCTAACAACACACACACACACACACACACACACACACACACAGAGAGAGAGAGAGAGAGAGAGAGAGAGAGAGAGAGAGAGAGAGAGAGAAGAAAAATGAGATGGCATATGACAGTAAAATCTGTCAACTGATGAAGAGCCTTTAGGCATTGCAGAAAAACAAACAAACAAAACAAAAACCAAAAAATCAATTGCTCTATCATCCTAAAATCAATAGAGATCAAATATTGTTGCGATCATTGAATATTTTAGAACGTATTTGGAAGAACAACAATAACCAATAAATAGCCTAGGAACAAAGGGCCTGACATGCCAGGTAATGAACTTTAGTGATTGCGTATATCTTACTATGCCCCGATAACAACATTCTGCCCTTTCTCATAGGAGCATCAAGTCAACTCAATTTATATATAGGCTTCTGAAAGAAGAGTAACTCACAAAATTGAATGGTAAAATATTGTTGCATTAATAAAGGTTACAACCCTAAATTCTCTTTAATGCTAATGGTGTTGTCCGGGTGTAGAAAAGAGAATCAATATTGCCAAATCTTATAGGTGGTTAACCTCAAATTTGTAATACATGAATTTAATTTAATTAACAAGTTAAAGATTAAACATTTTACTGTCTTCCTCCCAAAGAAACTAACACAAAGGTCTTTTTTCGTTTAGTTTTAGTTGTGCACAGACAACATGCACTATAGTGTTATTTGTTTTGAGTTTGGCTGCCTCTGTTTAATAAGGTAAGGCTGGACTACCTTATTAGTGAATGGGTAGCATTGTATTATGGAAAAATAGATAATTCACACACTATCAAAAGTATTCTATTTGCTTCTGTGATTGGTTAATTTCAGGATTCAGGTCTCCTAAATGTCCACCATATGCCCTATTTCTATATCCCTTTTTGTTGTGTTTTGAATGACTTTCTTAGATTTATTTCTAACTTATTAATTATCTCTTTAGCAATACCTGATCTTTTGTTTAATCCATCTAGTCAATTATTTTATTTCAATGGCCATCTATATTGATTCTTTTTAATACTCTTCCTACTTTTACTTAATGATTTTCAATGCACATTTTTTTAATATTTTGAATGTATTTATTTAATATCTTTAAGACTGACATTATCATTAGTTAAGGTAAAAGTTTTACTATTTACGGATTCAGTCACTTTCTCTTAAGATAGTTTAATTGTGACATTTGTGATTTTTAATAATTAATTGTAAAAATAATCATGAAAATTAAAAAATAAAGGCTAAAAATTTAAAGAAAATCATGCAGAAAATAGAGCATGGATTTAAATAATTTTAAGATCTTTGTGTCAGTCTCTTTGGGAGGAAGATAGTAAAGTGTTTAATTTTTAACTTTTTAATTAAGTGAAATTAATGTATTATAAATGAGGTTAACCATTAAAAGTATAAATTGAACACACAACCTAAAAACCACTAAAGGAAAATAAACATTAATAAAAATCAACAAAATTGATACAGATGTGGGAATAAAATCAAAGAGAGATGCACAGTAAATATAAAACATGAAACCAAATACGTCAATACTCACAGTACTTGATACACATAGATTAAGATCATCATTAAAAGTCAAAATTGGTTAGAAAATATTTGAAAGAAAAACGCAATATTGTAAAACCAACAAATGATATATTTAAAGCAAAACAATACCAACAGACTGAAAAATAAGAGAGCAGACTATTAATAATGGAAAGGATTAAAACTGGTTAGTCAGCTCCTGGAAATAGCTCAGTTGGTAGGATCCTTGCCTGGTATGTACAAAGCTCTGGGTTCAATCTCCAGCAGCATGTATACTAAGCCTGTTGGCACATACCTATAGCCCCAGGACTATGGAGGTAGAGGAAGGAGGATAAGGTTTCAAAGTCATCTTCAGCTATGAAGTGGGTTCAAAGCCAGCCTGTTCCACATGAGGCTGTCTGAAAAGACAAACAAACAAGCAAACCAGCTTTAGTCATGTGATAGAATACAATACGGCTGCTAAGAGGCTAGGAATAAATGGTCTCTCCCTAAGTTATGTCTATATAACTCCATAAATCAACATATCTTTTGAAAATAATCCTAAATATAAAAGATATAGATGAATTTATCAGCATGGTAGTATCTGCAGGGTGCTTAGAATAAATGTAAAGCATTACTGAGTGTTGTTTGTGGGTATAGACTTCAGACACTTTAAACTACAAAGAATTGACAGGTTCATAGATAATTCATTGTAATGACTGACTTGTTTTATTCTGCCAAAAAGAATGAAAGAGTGGAAAACACAATAACAAATACAGTAGTTAATAATTAATAACTATAGGTCCATTTAAATAACACATCCTGTGTACCAAACATATATATGATAGATGACAGATAGATAGCTAGATAGGTAATAGCTAGTAAGATTGATAGATAATGACAGATAAGTAGATTATAAATAGATAGATGATAGTTAGTCCAATAAATGCTTTCCTCCCTAGAAATGCAATACAAACTATATTTACAACAAATTCATATTCTTATTGCTTTTACCACTAGGCAAGGAAGAACAGCAATCCATTTCTTCTAAATAGCTAGAAATCTTTAAAGTAAAAGGAGCTAAAATACAAAAGAATTAGAGATCTACAAAACAGAATTTGAGAATTTATAAGAAGGAATAAGTAAACCCAATTTAGTTTCATTAAATAACAATATATAAAACACTAATCTGCTAATTTTCTGTTTTAAAGATTTCTTTATTTTAGTTTCTGTGTGTGAATATCTTGCCTGGATATATGTCTGGGCACGGCATATTGCCTGATATCGGTGGAGGTCAGAAGAGGGCATCTGATCTGCTGGAGCTGGAGTTGCGAATGGTTGTGAGCATCCTGTGGGTGCTAGAAACTGAAACTCTGTCCTTCACAAGAGCAACAAGTGCTCTTAACCAGGGATCCTTCTTTGCAGCTCTAACCTGCATTATTTAATACTATTAGTAACTGTAACTATAAAAAGGAACAATTACAAGAAAGACTAAGTTCATTGACATCTCTAACCTAAGACAAAGATCTTAATGCATTTCAACCACAGGACCCACTGAAATGCTTAAATTGTAAGTGGTCTTTCCTTTATATTTCATTAAATCTAAGAAAAATCACTGATGGTCTCTGCCCACTACCTCTGAACTAAAGACATTATTGGCTCTTATACTACTTAATCTTGGGAAATTGACCTATCATGGTAGAAGTGCAGGGAGCAGTGTGCCTTCATTCCCTACACTCACGATGTTACTCCCTCACCTCCCTACTCTACCGTTACCAGAGGACAGTCTCTAGCATGCAGAGAAGCAGGGGACATCTTGCTGCAGGTACACAGAAGCATCTGTTTAATCATCTCCTCCACGCTGAGAGTCTGGCCACTGCTGTTTGTCACTGCTCAGCTAGTAGGGAATGTCTTGAGAGCACCAAAGATTTCTGTTCCACAGTCACTCTTCTAAGGAACAGAAGGCAAGTGCTATAACAGCTGTGTAGATGTTTGTTTCCTTTGTGGCTGAAAGAAGAGAAAAAAACAAAAAAGTCTAAATCACAGGTTTTTTTCCTTGTTTATATAAGGGGTTACAAAGGCGGGTGTACACGTTTTCTTTCAAAATAAAGCTCTGCATTTCCCTATCAGTAGTTCATATTTAATCACTTATATTTCATTAAAAAAGAATATTGTCTTATTAACTCTGCTTACCACTTCTGATCTGGAAGCACGGGAAATTCAAACTCAGGTCATCATGCTCACAGAGCCAGCCCTCTGTCCAACTGAAATTACCCTTCAAGTTGAGGGAATTCATAGCCAGCAGATCTTCTGCAAGAAATGTCAAGAGAAATTCATCGAAAAGAAGGAAAATGATATGCCTGAAATTTGGGTCCTATGCAAAGTAAGAAAGGACTAGAGAAAGAATAGATGAAGGTAAAAACATGTCACTGACTATAGGGACTATTCAAAAGATGAGCTTGTATGTATGTTTGAAATCACTAACTGTTCATAGTCGTGAATAGTAATGACAAAACTTTCTGGTTTTTCTGTATAGCCTTTGCTTCCTGAAATTTGCTCTGTAGACCAGGCTGACCTAGAACTCACAGAGATCTGCCTGCCTCTGCCTCCCTAGTGCTGGGATTAAAGGCATGTGTCACTAACACCCGACTAATTTTCTATTCTTTTTAAGGATTTATATCTTCTATTTTTATGTATACATATATGATGTATTTACATACATAATACATATATACATATGTGTGTGTCTGTGTGCACATATAGTGCAAGAGGTGGTGGAGGCCAGAAGATCATATCAGGTCCTCTGGAGCTAGAGTTCTAGGAGGCTGTGAGATATAAGAGGTAAGTGCTGGAAACTGAACTGAACTTGGATCCTCTGCAAGAGCAGTACATAAGCTTTTAACTGCTAAGCCATTTCTCCAGCCTCAGGATTTTCTTACTTAAAATATCATTCTGTTATCAATAACATAGATAATTCCTAGTGATTTAATAAGCTCAATTTATTTATTCAACAAATAAGAATTAAACAGTTACTAAATATCAAACCTTGGTACTATAAAGAAGGAGTAAAATTACTGTTTTCCTAAAAGAAGCACACAGTTTAATTAATGTAAAGAAACACTACTTTAAAATTAACAATAGAGTAAGATAAGAAGAGGTATGGGCATAACTACGTGGGGCTCTCCAGGAAGCACATGGATTTATCTAGAGATGCCAGGAAAGGCTCACTGAGGTAGACACATGAAGGAGAAGAAGAGTACACAAAGAGATGTCAACAGTGTGTTCAAATGTACGGGAAGGCATTACTAAGGATGCAACGTGATTTGATTTCCCTAGACCTCAGTGTGAATGGGGCTCACACAGCACTCTCAAAAGGAGAGTCCTTGTATGCTTGGCAGAGTGATTGTTTTGGGTTGGTTTGCTTTTGTTTTTCTATAGATAAAGGAGATTCATTGGCTAATATTTAAATATGATAAAAGCATAGATAGTATTTATTGGCTGTCACCACACCTCAGGATCTTTTCTAAATGATTCTTATATAGTAGTTCATTTAATCCACCGAAGTCACAGTAAGACACGGTATGATTAAGTTTTCTGGCTAAGGTCATGCAGCTGGGCAGGATATAGCATAGTAGAACTTGTGGATAGAATTATTCCTCTCCTAGTCATGTAGAAAATGAAGTGTTTGGTCATAAGGCAATGGTCACAGTGTTGGAAGAACAGAGTATACATTCAGAAAGTAGAAATAACAAAATTGATCACTGATTGGCTATGCCAGGGCTAGGAAAGCAAAATCTAGAAAGATTCTGAGATTACAACTTGGGAAAATAAAGAATATGATTAGTGTACTCCAAAACCAGACCACACTGGGAGGGAAACTGTTCTAAGATGTCTTTACTCATTCATTTATTCATTCAGTCATGTATTCAGTCAGTACTAACTACTTGCCAGGATTCAGGTGATCTGTTAAATGTTGGATATCCAGTTCTGACCCAAACAGACTAAGCTCCCAATTCAAAATCTAAAAGCAAATTCAGTTTTGAAAATGTTAAGGAATCTATCATTCATCAAGGTAGACATTACTTTTTATGTTTTAATTAGCATGTATGAATTATACATGGCATTAGGCTTCATTATGACATTTTCATTGGTGGACATAATAAATTTTGATCATATTCATGCCAATGATACTCTGGCACAGCTCTGTCTTCTTCCCAGTCATTCTTCCTCCTTTTCTGTCTTTTGTGTGTATGACACTAGGGTTGGCTGAAAGGCATGGGTGGGAGTTTAACATATAGAAGCATAGGTACCTCACCAGTGGCTATCCCACTGAAGAAAATGTCTCTCCTTCCCTCAGCCACCACGAAAGCACGTGTAGATCCCCAGGGAGAGGTGAAGCCTTGCAAGCTCTTCCCCTCTCACTACCATTAACTCTCTATAGAGACATTTCTAAGATAAATTTAGACAAGAACTTAAACAAGATTAAAGAAATTTAAATCCTCCTCAGCCCATTGATTACCTAACGTTTGCTTGATACTTATCCTTTTTCTAGACCTTCATGTTTTCCAGTCAGATCAAGAAATAAGTCTTGGACTTGACTCACCTTCATTCTGTTCTAGAAAAGTTAACTTTCATAGAAAGTGGCAGGGTGACCCCCAAACTCTAATCAGCAAGCCACCCTTGGACAGAAAGGAAATGATATTCCCCACATGAAGACTATGTATCTAGTTTCAAAAGAAATATGAATTAGAAGTAGACACAGGAAAGACATCAGCATATAGAAGATAGAATAACCCACTCACATGAAGGATACTGAGAAGAACAGGGGGCTGGGGATGGCATTTAAAGTACCATCAATAGGAGCCATCCTATAAGAGACAGAAAGGAAATCTGACAGTTGTCATGCAAAGCACTAAAGAATAATATCACAAGTTTCCAAGAAATGAGTCATATATACAGAAAATTAATACTAATTTTAAAAATGAATAAATAAACCTGGGCTAATAATGTCACACTAGTTTTAGAAGATGACTTAAGGATGAACAAAAAATATTGGCTCATTTGTGTTGACCCTCCATTCATTCGTGGATGAATGGTCTTTGCTGGAGACTCTGGTGTTGATAGACAACAGGTCCTCTGACACAATAACATGTTTGTTATACAGTACTTTTGGCCTAATGGGTATCATTATGTTGGTCAATTTGCTAAAGTGTTCTTGTGATGAATTCTTAAAATCTGAAGTCTTGGAAACATACCCACTGAAGTCTTCTGTTGGTAAATTTGTTTTGTCTGTCTTAAGCTGTGTGAGTAGCTGAAAAAGCAAGGAAGTTCTCCTTCTTTAGATACTCCAAACATTGGGGTGGAGTTTAACGTGTGGCAAATCCACCTAATCATCATCTTGGTAATAATCTTAGAGGTGTGATTTATCCAGTCTTTGAATTGTCATGCCCATTGTCCAGTTTTCCTTTGACAGTTGGCAGAGCTGTTCTTGCTTTACTATGTGTGGAACTCAAGATGGAGGGTCCGAGAGTGGCTTGAACAGCTGGAGGACACAATCATTTATAGACTTGCTACATGTCTGCAATTAATCAGGCATAAAGGGAAGGCAGGAATCAGGGGAGCTATCTGCTAGAACTACATGTGACTATATGACCTACATGCAGCCATGGGACCTTCCCATGTGACTTGCCTTATATCATATTGGCCTCTGGGTAGCTGGGCCTTTAAATCTGATGGTTCGAGACACCACAGATAAATGCTCTCAGGAAATAAAGTGGACTTTGCGTTATCTTGCCTCAGCAATAACTCAGCATCATAAATTACCTGCCTTAGGGTTTCTAATGTTCTAATAGTAATCATGACCAAAAATAACTTGGGGAGAACAAGGTTTATTTCACTTTACAGCTAATAAGTCCATCACTTAAGGAAGCCAGGGCAGGAACTTACTGGGAACCTGGAGGCAGGAACTAGAGCAGCCATGGGAGAATGCTGCTTACTGGCTTACTGAACCTATTTTCTTACACCATCCAGGACCACCTTCCCCGGGGTAGCTCCACCTCCAATGGATTGGACCAGCCAATGTCAATCATTAACCTTGCCTACAGGCCAACCTAGTGGGGCCATTTTCTCAGTTGAGGTTACCTCTTTGCAAATGACTCTGGCTGGCATAAAGTTCAAATAAAGCTAGCCAGCATGTTACCCAAACCAAGGAACAGAGCCGAGATCTGACCTATTTATGAGAGAATCACGTTTTAAAAGAACTGCACTTCTCAGTGGTATGGTGAAAGTGAAATAACTAAAAGTTTACTAGGATTGGTTATCTGTATATTGCCGTTTAAAAGAGAATAGAAGTGCACTGGAAACCAAGTGTGCTAGAGTCTGATTCCCAAAGACTGTAGGTTTTGCAAAGAGCATTATCTGGGCCCATTCGTGCACTGAAAACACAGTAACAAGGGAGTTTTTAAAAGGCTTTTAATAAAGTTTGAAAACTGGCAGGATGATAGAGAATAGAGAAAAGTGATGGAGAAGCAATAGAAAGGATGGATGAAATGATTAAGGACAGACATAGACACACAATGAAAGCAACCCAGATTGGGGAGATTTTGTACTTGATAGGAACTTCCATAGCAGAGCAAAAGATACAGCTTTCCAAAAGAGTGAGAGCATGGGAAGCAAGTCACATGCTGTCCAAAAGCACCATGAAGAAAAAAAAGAGAAAGGATGATGAAGCTTACTTGCTAGACAACATTTTTTAGGAGTCACAGAATTTTAAACTGTAATATTCAAATTCAAATATTATATGAATGATTGAATTGAGGGGAGGGAGGGAGGGAGGAAGAGAGAGAAAGAGAGAGAGAGAGAGAGGATGGAAGGAAGAAAGGATGGAAGGAAGAAGGATGGAAGGAAGAAAGGATGGAAGGAAGAAAGGATGGAAGGAAGAAAGGAAGGAAGAAAAAGCACTAGCTGGTTTTTCCAGAGGTCTCTGGTTTGATTCCCAGTACCCACATGATTGCTCACAACTGCATGTAACTTCAGTTCCAAGAGATACGACACCCTATTCTGGCCTCTGCAAGCACCAGGCTCTCATGTGGTGCACAGACACACCCGAAGGCAAGATTATCTATTCATATACAAATTAAAAATAAGAAAGAATGGAGTTGAGAAAAAAAGTAAGGTGAAGGAGCTAAAATATGTGTTTTTTATTGATGCTGTGTGGTGGGTAGGACTGACAAATGCAGCATGTGTGTGTATGTGTGTGTGTGTGTGTGTGTGTGTGTGTGTGTGT
>CABHPP010029421.1:0-25667 GCA_902168425.1 Peromyscus attwateri | reverse complement strand
ATATATATATATATATATATATATATATATATATATCATACTATAAATTTGGTTTGACTGACCAGACAATAAATGGCTGAGAAGTAGAAAGCCACCATAGTGCAAGTAGCCTTTTCCTCTGCCGTCTGTCTTCAATGATGTGAAATGTTCTGTTTGAACATACTCTTTCTACTTGATAGACTGAAACCTCTAGAGTTGTGAACCAAAATAAATGATTAACCCTTGAGGTTATTTAATTTTTTTTTATTTTGTCTCAAGGTTGAGAAAAATAACTAACACACAAAATGAGAACTTTCTGAGGTTTCATTGACTGAAAATGCCAGAATATTTCTTTAGGAAAATAAATAAGAAAATAAAAAATATCTTATAGCTTAATTCTAGATATAAACTCATTTATATATTGAAACCTATGATTAAAATTTTAAAATAGTGTAGGCTTTTTTGTTTTTAATAGTTTTTATGAAGCAATTATAATTTAACCTCCTTGAAGTGTCCTGTTATGAATATTGCTGACAGCATAAATTCTCTGTCTTATTAATTGGAATGAGTTGGTACAAGTACTTTTCTACATAGTTGAATATATTATTTTAAAAAGCCTGTATTGCTTTATTATCATGTTGAATGCTCTATTTCTCATCACAGTAGTTCAACACAAGGAAAAAACCTATATACAAAAATTTGTTTATGCATGCAAAGTCTTGAATGGAAACAAAAAAAGGTCAATTTTATTGAATAGACTATCTCGCGACAACATATATAGACTTAAGAAAAACTATTCATGATGAGTACAATGAAGTTTTTGAAATACAATACCACAGGATAGCGCTTTTAGAAATAGAAAATTCCCTAGAGCCAAAGTATATGCTGCCTTCAGCAATAGGGTCTTACCATGGAGTTATGGTGGGTAGCTAATGACAACAGCAATAACCTGTGCTGTTTGGGAAATGCCTGGGGACTCTTTGGCCAATGTTTCATAGTTACTTTTATGTTGCTCTATGATGTCTTAGTTACTTTTATACTGTTCTGATAAGACAACAGGTTAGGGCAACTTATAGATAAAAGATAGATATAGATAACTTATAGATAGATTAATTTGTAGCTCATAGTTCCATAGGGTTAGAGTCTGTGACCATCATGGCAGGAAGTATGGCAGTAGCTGAGAATTTACATAATTGTTCTCAAGCATGAGGCAGAAATATATAGCAAGGAATAATAGGGGCTTTTGAAACTTCATAGCCAGCTCCCAGTAACATATTTCCTCCAAGAAGACCATGTCCCTTAATCCTTCTCAAACAGTTCTACAAACTAGGGAACAAATATTCAGACATTCAGGCCTATAGGAGCCATTCTCATTCAAACAACTACGGGAGGTATCCCATTTCTTGCACTGGAATTTAGTTTAATTGTTTGTATTCTGGAAATAGCATTGCCAAACTAGGTAGGGTATGCCTTTGGAATTATTATTATTTTAAGTTGTATTTTGAAATGATCCTACACACTACTGCCAGGGAAGCAAAAAGACCAACTGCTGATCTTTACCTCTCCCTCTGTTCCTCTAAGTCTAATCCCCCATCTTGCCCCCAGCTCTACAACAGGACACTTGCTGCAGCCTTCCATGCCCCACACGCCCATCACCTATTGATTCCATAGAGCTTCCTCTCCTAACTCAACCCTTCCACTCATTGCTTTATCTCTGCTGCCAACTCCATTAGGCACTCCCTAGAAACACAAAGGTCATTCTTGCCAGGGAAACAAGTTGGCTAACTGAAGATCTTCACCTCTACTTCTGCTCCACCAAGTCCAATTCCCCAGTCTCATGCCCAGCTCTGCAGCAGAGTACCTGCTGCAGCCTCCCTTTTCCTCCTCCATCCATCCCCAGTGGATCACACAGATATTCCCCTCCAAACTTTATTCCCTCCAACTCATTGCTTTGCCGCTGGCCCCAACTCCAACAGGCACTCCATGTGAACCCACAGGCAACTCTGAGCAGGGGAGTAACTACAGATCTTCATCTCTCTGTCCATTCCTCCATGTCCAATCCCCTGGTCTCATTCCCAGCTCTGCAGCAGACTTTCTTCTAAGACCTGTCCTCACTTTCTCTCTCCTTTCCCTGAAGACCAACTAAGCAAATCCTGGTTAAATATTCTGTTCTCCTCCCTCTTATGAGTTCCCTTTACTGCCCCTATCGGATCCCCATTTCACACTGTCAGGTCCCAATACCCAGAAACATATCTCCTGTGCCCACAGCTATCAGGATCCTCGAAGATTTTCCTACAGGTAACACACAGCCACCACAACACCCTAAGAGCCAGAAATGGCAAAGGAAACCAAGGAACAAAACACGCACCCAACAAAGACAAGAGAAGAAAGACATCAGCACCTAGAATTACAATCTTCCCAGCTAGACACCATCTTTAAAACACAATCAATAACACCCAGGACAATATATCTCACTAGAGCCCAGCAATCCTACCACAGCATGGCCTGAATATTCCGACATAATTGAAGCACAAATAAAAGATTTTAAAATAGCCTTTACGAATATGAAGAATATGTTTCTTCTTTAAATAAATGAATAAATCTTTTAAAGAAATTCATGAAAATATGTACAAATAGTGGAAAGAAATGAATAAAACCATTCTAGACCTGAAAATAGAAAGAAATTCAATAAGGAAAACCCAAACAGGAAAAATAGGAAATGAAAAATTTAGGTACTTGAACAGGAACCACAGAGACAATCTTCACCAATGGATTATAGGAGGTAGAAGAAAGGCTCTCAGGCTCTAAAGACACAATAGAACAAATGGACACATCAGTTCAAAGAAAATGCTAAATCAAACAAAAACAAAGCAAAACAAAACAAAAAAACCACAAATGACACAAAGCATGAAAATCTGGGACATTGTGAACAGACCGAAACTGAGAATAATAGAAATAGAGGAAGGAGAAGAAACCCAGGTCAAAGGCCTACAAAATATATTCAACAAAATCATAGGAGAAAATGTTCCTATCCTAAAGAAAGAGATGCCTATCAAGAATCATACAGAACACTAAATAGATTGGACCAGAAAAGTAAGTCCCCCCCCCCCCACTTAATAATAATCAAAACACTAAACTTACAGAACAAAGAAAGAATATTAAAAACTGCAGAAGAAAATATCAATTAGCATATAAAGGCAGACTTAGTAGAATAAAACCTGACTTCTCCATGGAGACACTAAAAGCCAGAAGGGCCTGGTTACATGTGCTACAGACTGTAAGCAACCACAGATGCCAGCGCAGACTACTATACCCAGCAAAACTAAGAGGTTAATCACACCAAGGAAAACAAAGAGAATAAATAATTACCACCAGGGAAACAAAATAACTCGAATCAAACCCTGCTCATTGACATCTCTCAAAATCAATGCTCTCAATTTCACAATAAAAAGATATAGGCTAACAAAATATTGCTGTGGGATGTTCTGTATGTCAAATGTGTTGCTGTGATTGGTTAATAAATAAAACACTGATTGGCCAGTAGCCAGGCAGGAAGTATAGGCGGGACAAGGAGAGAAGAGAATTCTGGGAAGTGGAAGGCTGAGGATGAGAGACGCTGCCAGCCACCGCCATGAGAAGATGTTAAGATACCGGTAAGCCACGTGGCAACTTATAGACTAATAGATATGGGTTTATTTAAGATATAAGAACTAGATAACAAGAAGCCTGCTGCAGCCATACAGTTTGTAAGCAATATAAGTCTCTGTGTGTTTACTTGGTTGGGTCTAAGTGGCTGCGGCTGCGGCTGTGGCTGCTGCCGTGGGACTGGTGGGTGAGAGAGATTTGTCCTGACCATTGGTCAGGCAGGAAAACTCTAGCTACAAAATATATTCAAAAAAAGGATCCATTCTGCTGCTGCTGCATCTAAGAAATACATCTTAGCATCAAGGATTAGGTACCATGTCTTCTCTCTTTATAGAAGAAGAAAAACAAATACAAATGAATGTATTCAACCCAGTTATTTTTTTAAATGTGTGTGTTTGTGTGTGTGACTTAAGCCTTGCCAAATCTCTTCTGTATGTGTTCTGTTGTGAAATGCATATGGCCATTCAAGGATATGAGGTTTTATTTTTAAGTTTTATTGTGTATTCTTACTTAATTACAAATGTAGTACTATGATAACCACACACAATATCACTATGCTATGATGTTATACGAAAAACACATTTTTAATCAAATTATAGGTTATATATACTTAATTAACGCTAACTGTTGTATGAGTTAGGTGGTGTTTCATCACTGTATGCTTGTATTTATTTTATTAACTATTTTATCCAGTGTATATTAAAGCATAATATGATAATATTCTAGTAATACATTCACAAGACACTTTCTCAAAAGATAAAGAATCTTCCCTCATGTTTTACTTTGGAACAAATGATAAGTTAAGCCCATGGTACCTTTTCACCTAATCATTCTCTTGCTTTTCATAGATTCATGTAATCCATTCAAGGGAGATTGCCTACAAAGTCTTTTCAGTTTATATATCAATTAAACACCTTCCATTTTCTAATGAAAATGTATTTCTAACACTGTATACAATATCAAACTCCCTGGCATTACCAGAAGTTAAGAAAATATAAATTTTATAACCCTTTTCTGATTTACATTTTTAAAGTACCAATTTAAAACCTTCCTGAAATATATTTTCCATGTTTTTAGTTTTGATACTTCTGTTCAAGTTTCTCTCAATGTATCTCTTTTTATTTCCTCTCCAACTTCCCATATTTTCATGTACAAGCATACAAAACATTATAAACTCTATTTCTATAACCAAATGTTTTGCACAAACAACCAGGATATTTGGTCAGTTTTCTTGGGTGAGTAATCTTACCTGGGTGCAAGGTGTTAAATCATGATTACCATCCAACAAATCTATTTTTCCAGTCTAGGGCTTAATAAAAATCTGCATTAGTTATTGATATTTATATGTATGAAAATTCTGCTGAACATTGTGTAAGTTTGAAATTCCTTGCTGAATATTAGTTTCCTCTATGTATGTGCATGTATGTGTACTTGCATATGGAGGCCAGAGATTAATATAAAGTTTCTTCCTCAAACTATTTCACTTTTTTAAAACAGTGTCTCACTGAACCTTATCCCATCTATACAATGTGACTGGCTAGCAAGCAATCCTAAAATTGCAAAGATTTGGCATTATAAATGTGTGCAGTCCATGTCCAGGTTTTTACATGAGTGTTGGCATCCTAGCTTGTGTCTTGACCCTTGAGTAGCAAATACTACTGAATGAGAATATCCTCAGTCCAGTAGTCACTCTAGATGACATACGTTTTCTCTACTCTTTTTCCATCCTCTCTGTTTATTTATTTGCATGACATGATACCTGGAGTCACACTAGCTGTTTTCTAACCAGATGGTGTCTATCATAAAATGTCAATAGAAGCATGGATGTGTAGAGAGCGCTTTTAGGCATTTTTGAGATAGCACCTAAGCCTTGGCTTCTAATAAAATGTCAACACTATTATCTAAGCCAATGCAAATCACATGGACTTTGTCAGTATGCCATATTGGCACAGCTACTTGCCAGAACAAATTTGTGAGGCAGATTTATTTATTTATGTGCTGCTGAAGAAAAAACCTGGATTGAAAAGGAAATGTATCAGTGAATGGTGATATGAAAGATTTAGAAAAAAGAGCGAGAGTGGGAGAGCAAGAGAGATAGAGCAAGAAAGAGAGGCAGAGATAGAGACAGAGACAGACAGAGAGAGATGCAGAGAGACACACACAGAAAGAGTGACAGAAGAGAATGAATGCTCACTGTTAGCAGATGATATTTTCTATGCCCAGGAAAGTGTTGCTTAGTGACACCCGAAAAACACAAATAGAAACACGTAATATATTTGCATTAGTATTGATCATAGATTTCTACTGAGTTTATCTCCTGTGTATTTTTCTCCTGGACCAAGTTCATCTTTCTTATAATGAGATGCTTCAGGTGTTTTGGAACATACACATTCAGTGTGATATTATTTTCTCAATGTAATTGGTGTTTCCAGATAATGAGTACAAGTATTCCAAATAGCTCATGTGATGGAAGTCATCACAATTATAATTATTTGCCTTGATTTTGTTTATAAAGGAAATGCATTTGGTGTCTTTGGTTGTTAAAACAAACAGAAGGTCACAGGGATCCCATGAATCTTAGAAATAGAGAAGGACTTAGAATGCTCATATGCAATTAACCAATTAATTTCATACTGTGGTGGTGGCGGCAAATAAGCTAATTTCACCATATTTACCTTATCTATGAGTAATTAATGACCAAATCTTACAGACCCAGTAACATAGAAAATTTAGACATCTAAAAGAGCTCTTATATTTGCGGTTTCTCAAGATGGGGTTTCTCTGTGGAACAACAGCTTTGGCTGTCCTAGAACTCATTATAAACCAGCTGATCTAGAACTCAGAGATCCACCTGTCTCTGCATCCTGAGTGCTGGGATTAAAGGCATTTGCCACTACGCTTGGGTAAAAGTGCTTATTAATGAGTCAGTGCATTGGCATATGATCTTGATGTTTCACTCAGAAATTTTGGGTTTTTCTATTTCTTGATTGTCATCTTTAATTTTACCTTCAGGACATTTCCATACAAATGCCACTCTTTCAATATTTCAACTCCATTCTTAGGATACACTAAGATTACACTGTACTTCAGGTCTCTGTTTATCCCCAAATCTGTTCTCTCCAACACCTCTAAATTAAGTGTTCTTCATTTGGCTTCTCTATACCTTAATTTCCTAAAATATAATATTATTGGTTTATTATATACCTCTGTGAAATCAGTATTAAAATAATCTCCTTTACTATTATATTTTGTCCATAAAAGATAAAAATAAACATATAAAAATATAAAATTGTCATTTTATTTAAAATTTTAAAGAAAACATTCTTCTTATATTTGATCATTAGAGAAATATTTCTTGCCAACAAGATACTGTTCAATTTTATTTCCATATAGTTTTATCTGATTGGATTCATGATCGTAGATGTATAATGCATTAACACAAATTTATTAATTTATTAGCTTAAAGCATAGTAGGTGGTGGTGAATTAACCAAACTAAGAATCTATGAACAAACCTCATGTAGACTCACAAATTAATAAAATAACTAAATAACTTTAAAATACATTAAAAAACAAAACAAAAGTAATTAGTCTACATAGGTGGGTTCACTTCCAGAACACATAGGTTGTTAGGTGAAAATTGAAATACAATTCTTGAGATGCCTCCTTATTATTTATTTTTCAGGAAGACTCCAGAGGTCTCCAAAACAAAGCAGGCTATTGCCATTTTAACAGCTGAAGATAGGAACTTCCTTCTTCTTGGTCCTGTTGCTGTGGGAGATCCTTATTGTTATGCCTTCCCATCATTATGCACTCTCCCTCTGGAACATAAGTCAGAGTGAACTCTTCTTTCAATAAGTTATCTGAGTCATGGCATTTTATTACAGCACTCGGAAAGTGACTAATAAAGATAACAACCATAAATACATGGTAGGACCCTACTTCTGAAGAACCCACAGATTTGAGCTGCAGAACATAGGCAAATCAATCTAAAATTGATCAAGAAACTTCCTTCCTGCTGGCTTGCTTTCATAGTGCCAGAAAGTGATGTTCAGGCCTCCCCTAGGAGAGAGATGACATCAATGATCTTATCCATGCTAAACCCTGCATACCGCAACACAAACCTGAAAGGCAAGATGTGTTTATTGTCACAATGGTCACATGACTGTGATGGATACCTTTCCACATTTTGATTGGCTTGGAGTCCTGCTCTACAGAAGGCAAATTCATAACTGGTATTATAATCCTGGTTGAAAGAGCGATAGGGAGGTCATAGACCCTATGGTAGAATCTTCTATTATTATTTTTCTAAATGATCATGCTGTCAGATTTCTTTCTAAATACTTATTTTTCTATCAATAGACCTGCGATGCACTCGAGGTTGGTCAGAGAAGCTTCTTTTGCTGTGGACTACAGTCAATGAACTGCTGCTTACCTAGTCAGAATGATGCAGATGAGAAACTGAATGTTCAGCCCCAAATTTATTGCATCTGTTTTGATTCTCCAACCACTAAATGACAGGAAAATGTGCAAAAGAATATTCAGAAACAATATAAGAGCTAAAGGATGTGGAAGAGTCCTTGGAAATACTGTCTTTTGGACACGACATATCCATTGCAGTCATGAACTCACAGCAGCTTGCATTACCTAAACAAGATGTACACATACTTGATCACACCAGCTACAATACATCCCTAGATGGAGAAGATCGTTTATAGGCATGTTGAGGGGATATAAGAGAGTTTGAGTGGAGAAATGGGGAGTAGCTGTAATTATATTTCATTATATTCATGCACAAAATTCTGAAATATAAAGAAATATATATTATATATATTTATTATATATGTATATATTAATAAAAAAGAGTCCAGTAAAATGTGTTAGTGTAAGGAAAACAGAGAACTGTTTATACAACACCTAAAAAAGTATTGAGGACACAGATTCTTTTTAAAAATTAGAAATTTTGGTCTCTGGTTTCTCTATTGAAATATCAGAGACATTTTTGAGAACTTTTATTAAGTGGGATTCTTAGAACAACTCACAAAAACCTATTGTGCCTTTCTTTCCCTAAGTTGAGAGATATTTACAAATATAAGTGTTGTAGAGAGCAACACTTTAGCTAACCTCAGAAGAAGCAGAGTCAGAAGCCTGAACAAATGGTTCTAGCCCTTAGGACTACATTTCTTCAAATTCAGACCATTGCTGCTCAGATCCTAGTGAGAAAATGTGTTCTTAGAAGGGGTTTGAGCTTCAAGTTTCAGTTTAAACTTGAGGGAAATCTTCACCACATTCGTTTGGGTCATTTCATATGATGGTGTGGTAGTTTGAATGTAATTGGACCTCATAATCTCATAGGGAGTGGAACAATTAGGAGGTGTGTCTTTGTTGGAAAGGGTATGGCCTAGTTGCAAATAACATGTCACTGTGGGAGCCGAGCTTAAGGTTTCCTATGCTCAGGATCCCACCCAGTGTGTCAGTCGACTTCCTGTGGCCTGTATCTCAAGATGTAGCTAGCACCATGTCTTCCTGCACACTCCCATGCTCCCCACCATGATGATAATGGACTGACCCTCTGAAAATATAAGAGAGCCACCTTAATTAATTGTTTTCTTTTTTTTTTTTTTGGTTTTTCGAGACAGGGTTTCTCTGTGTAGCTTTGCGCCTTTCCTGGAACTCGCTTGGGAGACCAGGCTGGCCTCGAACTCACAGAGATCCGCCTGGCTCTGCCTCCCGAGTGCTGGGATTAAAGGCGTGCTCCACCACCGCCCTGCTCAATTAATTGTTTTCTTTATAAGAGTTGTCATGGTCATGCTGTCTCTTCACAGCGATAGAAACCTTAACTAAGACAGATGGTATACAGTCAATTCTCTGAATACAATTTATTTTTCTTATACTAATAGAAGGCAGGAGTTTGTTACATTGTATGGTAAATACCACTATCCTTTTGCAAAGACTAATCAACATTTTCTACAAAACATTAACTGGAACAAAAATCCCATCATTGACTATATCAAGATATGATAGACAGTATATTCAATAAATACTAATTACTTGAAAGAATAAATACATGATCAAAGTGTTTTTTTTTTCTTTTTCTTTTTCTTTTTTTTTTTTTAGGTTTTTCGAGACAGGGTTTCTCTTTGTAGCTTTGCGCCTTTCCTGGATCTCGCTCTGTAGACCAGGCTGGCCTCGAATTCACAAAGATCCGCCTGCCTCTGCCTCCCGAGTGCTGGGATTAAAGGCGTGCGCCACCACCGCCCAGCTTTTTTTTTCTTTAAAGCATTGAATTCTAGGTTTACTGGTGTCACTAATTATTTATAGCTATCCTCCCAAATTTATCACTCAATTATGAGAAGTGAATGTTAATCTTTAAAACAGAAAAAAATTTATTCCCCTACTCAGTAATATAGTAAACTCAGCAAATTAATTACTAAAGAATTGAATATTTTAAATGTTCCCAGAGCCATGATTTAAGCCATGAGTATGTTTTCTCTGTTTTCAAACAAACTTTAAATAAAAATAGTTTAAATGGAATACATAATTCTTTAGAAATTCTTTAAAATGGCAGTATATTCACTGTACCTAGGCATTGTGAAAATTCTCTTAATACCTGGTGGTACATTTTTCTGTGTATGAATGATATAATAGAACTGAGGTTGATCACAAAACTTAGGCCTTTAGGCTTTATTAACTGTTTACAAGAGAAAAGATTTATTAGTAAAGGCAAATGAAAAATGTAAAATATATTTACATAGAAATTTTATCATGTAAAATTCTTTCAGCACACCTTACTCTTTATAGCTTCTTACTCTACAATATCCTCCTTTAAGCCATCAGAACTATGGTTGAAAGAATCTGAGTAATTTTCCAACATCATGGATCCATTAAGAATGAATCTAGGTCTTATCCTTAATATGATGATTCTTTAGCCAGTTGTTGATAGTGGTCACATTTATTTCTTAATTTTAATCTCAATTGCTTGGAAATGACTATATACATATAAATATTATGTACATGAATATACTAGCTTATTGAGGAATCATGCATCTATATCGTATAATTTTTCAATTTTCAATGTAATGTAAGTAAACAATTTGAAGGGTAAATGAAAAAGAAATAACAGAAAATCTGGAAAATTGTAAACTGTAAAAAATGATCTTGAATAAGCTTCAACTTGCTTCTTAATATTACGTATTTTTAAAGGTAATTAATTCTAAAACAAATAATGGAAATGTAATCATGTTTGTTTACACTTTTATTTTTGGATTTCCTATTTTACAGCATTACTTTAAGAATTTTTATTGTCATGGAATTAAACTTTGTCATTGCACTTCACTTCCAAATTAAATAAGGAGAAAAAATTTTATCTTTAGCAATAAAACACACATAATATTCTTAGACAAGAACTCAAACACAAATATTTGTTTGCTTTATGGATGATATTGAAGCAGACAATGAACCATAATGTAATTTATATCTTTTGAATTGAATGCTATGTTGGACCACGTACAGATGTAATCTTATTTGTTCAAGATAACAGCTATAACTATTGAAATAACTCAATTTGAGAAAATAACTTTCACTCACTGAAAATGATATAATTTCTCAGAGAGTCCTGAAGATAGTCACTCAACAAAACCGCCTGTGGAGTTATTGCTCAAGATGTTTTTGTCATCCTTCATTTAACTCTCTTTATGTAAATTCTAGAGAGATTTTTAAAAAGCCTAATGCAAAGGCATAACCAAATCAAGTTCTCAAGAAAATTAATAACACACTAGCCTAAGTTGTGATCAACACTAAGATGTCTTTAAGGAGGCCATCAGCCGGCCCCCTCAGCAGGAGCAGATCAGGGCTATGAGGAGGGTTGTTACCCAGCTGCATGGTAATCTCACAGCTGAGGCTCAGCAGAGATGGGTTTGTGTCATGAAGCAGTCTAAAACATTAAAGCCATACATTGCTTACTAGAGATTTGCAGCCTTACTTAAGTCTGAAAACCATTGATTAAATCTCCATATCTTAGAAATATATTCTTTAGATGAAGGGGGGAAAAGTTCTACACATTGCAAATGACTATTGGTGTAACTTGCCAAACTTGAAGGGCAGTCAACTGTGGAATCTTTTCAGCTAAAATAATGATGCCCTTTTAGATGCATTCAAATCCTAGAGATGTAAAAGTCCTTACAGAACTTGAAGCATGCCTCCCTTCCTTGTTTTCCCTGGGAGTTCAGGAATCCACAGAAATAAATTCTAATGAGTGTGAAGTAAATTGCTGTAACTTACTCTATATAAATACACAAATAAGGCAAGTCCAAATCATTCCCAAATTAGGCATTGTATGATAAAAAAATCTTTTTATAACACCACTTACACCATCAGTCTTGGATTTTCATTTAAGATAATTAGCCATTATATTAAGATACATGTCTGAGGAAATCGTTGCCTGCCAATTATGTGCATGGTCTACTATTTCAAAACTTGCAAAACAAACAAACGCTGTAACACATTATTTGTGCAGTGTCCATCTAGCCACTACCATTCTTGCAGAGGATCATAGTTGTCAAAGTCATCTAGATATGATTCCTTCTCCAAGGAGCAATATCCAGAGGAAAAAAAAAGATTAAAAAGAAATCATTGTTTCAAGAAATGGAAATTCTCTTAGTTTATCAATACACATTTTTATATATGTATAAGATATTCTACTGTCAAATAAACACAATTAACAGATGAAATAATTTTTTGCAAAGAAAGATTTGCCTTCAGAGTGACAGATAGATGTTTTCTGAAAAGCACATTTTGCACACAAGCAGTGAGGAAATCTTCTGAGGGAAGTGCTGCTGTATTTAAACAGGGAAAATGATATACAGATTCTTCGCAAGATGATTGAGAATATTCCAATAAAAAAGCTTACTATATGTATAGAAAGAGTTGTAACAGGCAGAAAAATGTCAGCAAAATTGTCATCATTGTAGACTTTTTCAGAGTGAAGATGGGGAATACAGAGAAAGTTGGAGAAAGAATTCCATATTAAAGAGACTGGTTTTCACAAAGTCACCAAATGGGCAGATCATTAAACACATTCTATATACTGGCAACACTCACTTTCAGACCAAAGGAAGGCTTTGCCATCCCTCTGAGGCTCAAATCTGGCAGCAGTTTTTGTCAAATTCCCATGGTCTGAGACATTGTCATGGGATTAACAGTGTAAGCACTACACATGCACTTAGGACTTCATCTGCTCTTTGCACATTGGATACCCACACTGGAAGAACAAAACTAATGCCTAGCTCAAACACATAAAACTTTTTCTTTGACACTTGCTCTGATATTTGACAAAAAATAAAGGGAAATATATATGAATATTATGTGTTTATGTAAGGGACACAAAAGCATAAATAGTTTCATATGTATAACTTTGTTTTACTAACTATGGAAGGACATATGTAGCTTGTACACACATACTTGTACTTATACACTCAACATATATATGTACATAACTAGAAAGAACTTTCAGAATTACATTGATCTAGTGTGAGGAAACAAGCAGATACCTTCAAATTAGAGGATTATAAATCTTTGGACCACCACGTTGATTTTTGCCTTTTTTGCATACCCATGATAACATTTTTGTTCAGAAAACACCGGAGACGACAGGAGGGTCAGAATGTTTACATACTCTTCAACATGGAGTAACAATCAGATTGGACCAGCACAACACTTTTTCTGCATGCTTATTGATATGCTACTCTTAAAACTGCAGTTTCTCTGAATAATTGAAAGAAATTATGTCCCCAACTAGCAGTAAAAGCTTACACAGTGAATGACAAAATAGCAGACTGAAAATTAATAGCATGGAGGTTATTATTCTCCTCATGCATTTATTGTGCTAAAAATGCATGTCACTATGCTGATTTTAAAAATGTTCATTTTTGAAAGAATATTGATATTATAATCTAGGGTGCTAAATAAATGTATAAAAATGAAGGTATTCATTTAAAGGCAAAAATCACTATAATTATATTTTATGGTGGAAAAAATCTCTGATTAGTAATTTTCTTTACAATACTATTCCTTTACAAAAGTAAGAAAAGATGGTTTTATATTAAACTAAAAATTTAAATATCTAGTAATTAAGTAACAAAAAAGTAATAGCCCTATGTAGCAAAAAAACAGCCTTGGAACATTTTTTTTTGTATAACATTTCCTCTCTTAAATAAAAATTAGAGAACTACACTTAGAATTTTAGGATACTAAATTGGTTAAAGTTAACTCAATTACTTTGAAAAAGTTTATTAAATGTGTTTGTTACCTGAAATCATTCAAAGCTGCAACATCTGTACTCAATGAACAACTGCTTTGAACTTCATTTAGCCCCTCAATCATGAAATAATATGTTCTACTTCATTCAAATAATCTAAATTGTATATGATATTTAAGCCTCCTCAGGAAAAGCACATTTTTTATCTCTACTATCAACTTTTTTTAATCTGGGAAAATAGTCATATAATAAATTTTATTTGAATAATCTGAGGAATATACACATTCAAAATGATTTTTAAGGATCCACTTTACTGTATACCCAATGCAAAATGATATAAACCATGAAATAATATACATACAAACAGCAAAATGGACTCAACAGCTTGTGTTTATACACTTGTACATGCACACACACTCACATCTATATATATATATAAATATCAATGAAAGAGGGAGAAGGAAAGGGAATGAAAGAAGGGATGTAATTTTATTTTAATTATAAATGTATTGAAATGAACGAAAAAGAAGCATAGGTAGACTACATTTTATGTTACTGTGTGGCATTAAAATGAAAAGACGTTAATGACATATGGTTTAGTACAGTATGGCAATTAATCACGATGCTTTGGAAAAAATATAATAAAGACACTCAAAATGAGAAACAAAAGCTTCAATAATGTATTTTTAATGTTGACATGCCTTAGTGTAAGCAATTCTGTACATTTTACTTTAAATATGTAATAAATTTGAATATTTTATATATTGAGTAAAAGACTAAAAGTATTAAAATTTATTTCATTTGCAATCTTCCTATTGCTTTCCTAATTTTCCCTGACAGAATATATTGTACTGGATAGTCTGTCTTTATATCTAGAAGGTTAAAAAGTTAGAGACCAAATCATGAATATTTTTGGTGTCCTGTAGGGGGTTTATTTTTCCAACAATCCCAGAAATACATGGATTAGTAATTTTACACACATACACACACATACAAATATATACATATGTACATCTATATCAAAGAAATAACTATTTTCAAATGTATTTCGCTTATATTCTTAATAGTAAAGAAAATATCCAAATTGCTATTGATTAATTAATAATGAAAATGTTAAGAATATAAATAATGTATAAAACCAATCAGCTTTTCTTGGACTCAGTCATTAATGACCCTGTTTTGCACAAATAAATTATTTACAGAAATAAATCCCAAAGGTAAAAGAGAAAAATTCTAAAAGGAAAATATCTGAAGAAAACATTACAACTTGAGATTTTGATGGGATGTTTTTGGACATAATATTTTATAACTTTACAGGTAAAAAGAAAACAACTTAAACTTCATTGATATTAAATCATAATCAAACTAATGTAAACTATCAACATAGAGAAAAGGCAACCTAGGTGATGCAATTAAAGATATTCAAGTAACATGATAGAGAATTGACATCCAAGGTAAATAACTTAATAATCAATATACCATAAAACAACTTCATCAAAAATTGGCAAAACACCCAAATATGTTCTCCTAAAAATATTCTCAACTTTAGTAGACACTAGGAAAATGATAAAATCAGAAAGAAGAGAAGGCTGTTCACTCTCGTCCTATCTGTTCAATATAGTACTTGAACTCTTAGCTAGAACATTAAGACAACAGAAGGTGCTCAAGGGGATACAAATTGGAAAGGAAGAAGTCAAACTTACATTGTTTGCAGACGATAGGAGAGTTTATGTAAGAGATCCTAAAAATTACACTAGGACACACCTGCAGTTGATAAAACACCTTCAGCCAAGTAACTGGATGCAAAGTTAACTCATGAAAATCAGTAAGCTTCCTATATACAAATGACAAATGGACTGAGAATGAAATCAGAAAAAAAATGACACCTTCCACAATAGCCTAAAAATATAAAATACGTTGGTGTAATCCTAAATAAGCATGTGAAAAATTTGTATGATAAAAATTAAGACACTGAAGAAAGAAACTGAAGAAGATATGAGAAGATGGAAAGATCTCATATGTGGATGAGTATGATTACCTATGGATGGGTATGATTAATATGGTAAAAATGCCCATCCTAATTAAAGCAGTCTACAGATTCATTGAAAATTTTAGAACAGTTCTTTACAGATCTTGAAAGGCCAATTTTCAGTTTCATATAGAAATATAAAAAATCCTAGAACAGGTAAAACAATCCTGAATAATAACTATAGGAAGTAGCACCATCCCAACCTCAAAATTTACTACAGAGTTATAGTAATAAAAACTGCATGTGATTGAACCAAAACAGACATGCTGATCAGTATAATCAAATGGAAAACCCAGACATAAAGTTGTATACCTCTGGACACTTGATTTTTGATAAAGAAGCTGAAATACACAATGGAAAAGGCAGGGTCTTCAACAAATGGTGCAGGTTGAACAGAATGGCTACATGTAGAAGAATCCAAATAAATCCATACTTCTCGCCCTGCACAAAACTCAGCTACAAATGGATCAAAAGTCTCAACATAAAACCAGATACACTAACCTTGATAGAAGAGAAAGTGGTTAATAGTCTTGAACTTATTAGCACAGGAAAAGAGTTTCTGAACAGAATACTGATAATATAGGCATGAAGATCAAAAAGTACTAGAGGGGAACTCACAAAACTGAAAATTATCTATGTATCAAAGTGCACTATCACTTGGCCAAAGCAGCAGACTACAGAATAAAAAAAAAAAATGTTTACCACCTACACATCTGTGGTGGTTTGAATGAAAATGGTCCCCATAGGAGGTGTGGTCTTGGAGGAGTAGGTGTGGTCTTGTTGGAGGAAGTTTGTCACTGGGAGCAGGCTTTGAGGTTTCAAATACTCAAACCAGGCAGGTATCTCTCTCTCTTCCTGCTGTCTGCCAATTCAGATGTAGAACTCTCAGCTACCTCTCCTGCCTGTGTGCTGCCATGCTTCCTACCATGATGATAATGGACTAAACCTTTGAAATGTAACTCAGCCCCCAAATATGGTTTCCCTCATAAGATTTGCTGTGGTCATGGTGTCTCTTCACAATAATAAAAACTTTAACTAAGATAACATCCAATAAATAAATACTACCTAAAATTTATAAGGAACTCAAAAGACTGAATATCAAGAAAATAAATAACCCAATTTGTGGGAGCTCACAGAAGTTTCCTTGTGAGATCTGAGTTTGCCTGATATAGTAGAGCTGCATAAGGGGATGATTTGACCAAGGCAAGGTCACCAGATGGTTGGAAGGGTCTGTACTTGGCTGTGCCTGGGGGGAGGTTTTTTGCTCCTCCTCTTGGCATTCCTTTAAAAGGCCTTTGGTAGAGACAGTTAGGGCTGGTGGATAAGGACCCAGGCCCACCTGAGGCTTTCCTGCATTTCTATCTTTTTTCTCTCCCTTCTATTTTTATCTAAGTCTCTTGTCACTCACTCCTCAAGAGTCCCTGAGGTAAATAAATATAGGAGCTGGTCTCCCACACCAATTGAAAAATGAGGTACAGTTCTAAACTGAGAATTCACAAAAGAGCAAACTCAAATGACTGAGAAACACTTAAAGAAATGTTCAGCATCCTTAGCTGTTATTGAAATGCAAATAAAAATGACTCTGATTTCATCTGAAGCCCATCAGAATAGCTAAGATTAATACCACAAAGGACAGCTCGTGCTGGGAAGGATTTGGAGTAAGTGAAGCATTTATGCTTGCCACAAACCAGTGACATGGCCTCTTTGCTAAAGACAACACCTACACAACTCATTGAACATGGAGAAGTTGAGCCGGTACCACATAGAGCCTTCATGCTTACAGGCTAGTGTCTCTTGTACAGGAAGGTTCTCTGCACACTAACAAAGGAGAAATGTAATCACCAACCCTGTGACAAAGCCTTTGATCTTCAATGCTGTTCTGCCTGTAAGTTATGCTAGGGCAATGGTGGGACAAAGCTTGTAGGAGTAATCAAGTAACAACTGATTTGACTTAAAGCCCATTCTATGAGATGGACCAGATACTCAACACTGCATGGGTGACAATGAACCTGAGACCAGATATCCCAGAGACCTATGGTAAATTCAAATACTGTTGTTCTACCAAATGGGAATAGTATTAAAATTATGCCTAGTGTCATTCAGCTATACTCAAAGATCAGTGCCGTGCTCAGCCATCATCAGAGACTTCCTCCTTTAGTAAATGTGAAGACACAGAAATCTACTACCAGCTATTATGCAGAGTGAAAGACCTTGGAATGCTCTATCTTATGCAGGATGTCTTCATCAAATCCCTCCCTCTAGGGCTCAGGAAGCACTGCAGAAGAGGAGGTAGAGAGCATGTAAAAGCCAGAGGAAATGGAAGACATTATGAAAACAAGGCTGTCTAGATCAATGGTCTATGCACATATGAACTCACAGATGCTGAAGCAACCTATACAATGCCTACAACTAATGGTGTCAAGGAGCTGACAGGAGAAGTGAACACCTGCCCCTATCCCTAACCCAGAAACTATCTCCAATTGATAACCACTAGCAAATGAAAAGTTAGTTTTTTCCAACATAGTCTCATTGGGGAAACAGCACACTCTTAAAGGCATGTTCCATGCCCAGCTGTAGATGGCCAAAAGAAAATGACTCAACACTATCTTTGGATGTTCATTGCCTCATAATTTCACATCAGAGATCTAAAAAAATAAATCATTTTATGTGTATTTTCATTTTCTATATTTTTTCTTTTTTATCCCTACTGTTCCTTTCTATATATATTATATATATATAACACTTCCCTGGCACCTGGTTTCTCCCTATCCCTTTCTCTTTTGTTTTCACATATTTTAAAAGTTGGATGGAACTAGAAAATATCATCTTGAGTGAGGTAACACAGACTCAGAAGGACAAATACGGTATGTACTCACTCATAAGTGAATACTAGATGTAAAGCAAAGGATAACCAGACTACAACCCATAGCTCCAGAGAAGCTAGCTAACAAGGAGAACCCTAAGAGAGATACATGGGTTGCCCTAGGAAGGGGAAATAGATGAGATCTCCATAAAAATTGGAGGATAAGAGGGGCCAATAGAGGGTAGGGGATGGGGTATGAGAACATATGGGAATGGAATGGTCTAGCTGGGGGAAGAACAGAGTGGGAGAGCAATGAAAGAGATAGATACTGTGATAGAGGGAGATATCATAGGGATAGGGAGAAACCAGGTGCCAGGGAAGTTCCTAGGAATACACAATGACCCCAGCTTAGACTACTAGCAATAGTGGAGAGGGTGCCTGAACGGGCTTACCCCAGAAATCAGATCAGTAAATACCCTGTCCTCATAGAGCCTTCATCCAGTAACTGATGGAAGCAGATGCAGAGATTCACAGCCAAGTACCAAGCTGAGTTCCAGGAGTTCAGTCAAAGAGAGGGAAGAGGGATTCTATGAGCAAGGAGCATCAAGATCACGATGGGGAAACCTACAGAGACAACCAAACCAAACTAGTGGGAACTCATGAACTTTAGACCAACAGCTGCGGAGCCTCCACGGGACTGGACTAGGCCCTCTGAATAAGCAAGACAGTTGTGTAGCTTGATCTGATTAAGGGGCCCCCTGGAAGTAGTATTAGGATCCATCCCGGGTGCATGAGTTGGCTTTTTGGAGCCCACTACCTATGGTGGGACACCTTGCACAGCCTTAATGCAGGGGGAGAGGCTTGGGTCTCCATCTACTGAATGTACCAGGCTCTGCTGACTCCCTATGGGAAGACTTACCTTGTTGGAGGAGGGAATGGGGGTGGGGTGGGGGGAAGGTTGGGGGGCAGGAGGGAAAAAGAATCTGTGGTTGATATGTTAAATGAATAAAATATTTCTTAATTTTAAAAAAAGAAAAAAAAGGCTTGGTACATGGCTCAGCTGTACACTGCTTGGTGAGTAAGCATGAGGACCCAAGTTGAATCCTGTAGAAGCACTGAAACTGTTAGGTACGGGAGTGCATGCTTATGATCTCAGTGCTGAGGAAATGATGCCAGAGGATCCTGGGTGCTCACTAGCCAGCCATTTTAGTTGAGTACAAGAGGTTCAAGTTCAGAGAGAGACCAAAAAAGATGAAAAGCAATAGAGAAAATCTCCTGCACTAATCTCTGGTCTCCACATGCATAGACACATTGAACACATATACAAATATGTCATTATACTGATCCACAAAAAGAAAATTAAAAATTGCAAATGCTAAAATATTAACTCTAGTTCTCACAAAAATAAAAGTACAATGAGATAGTATTTAACACACCTTAAAGTGGTTTTTCTTCTAAATTAAAAAGGAAAGTAGAAGTAATATGTGGTGGCAAAGCTACTTATAAAGTAGTACCCCCAAATTAAAGATGAAATTATCCTAAGATCCAGTCATTCTATATGTCTATACACCCTAAAGCAGCAAAATGAGGTACTTAGCATTCTTTCAGCCATTTTTACAATTATATTATCTCTAGTTGTTGATGAGTGCAAACAAGCCAAGAATACATTAATCTCTGAATGCATGAACTAAGTGATGGATACTGCAAGAATTACTCAGCCTTTAAAAATAAGTGATTATGTCATATATTACAAAATGGGTGATATTGAATGCACCAGGCTAAAAGAATCAAGCAAATCATGAAAGGATAATTATTATAGGATTCTAATTTCTCAAGAAGTCCAATATAGAGACATAGAATGACCAGTAGTGTAGGAATTTAATGTGTAATGGATATACATGGAGTTCCTGGAAAAAATGAAGAGGTTCCTAAATCAGGTACTAATGATGGCTTCTTAACAAATGAACTATATACACAGAAATAAAGTGATACATTTTATGTTATATCTCCACAACAGAATACAATTATTAAAGAAGAAACAGAATTGTGAAGTATGACAATTACTTTTCTGATTCTTAGATCTTAGAGAATTCTTTATGTTGTTAGAAGTTAGTTGAAGCTGAGACATTCTTTCAACTGTTTTCAATCAAGAACTCATTTGACTCTCAAATTCCCTCAGAAGGCATGGTATGTGGACACAGAGAGCATCCACAACTAAAAGATGAGTAACATGGAAAGAGGAACTGTTAGAGCCATATCCATCAACAAGTGGAAAATGAAATACACACAAGGGAAAAATTGTCATTTTTCTAAAATCAACCAAGCTGTTCCCTGGGTGGTGGTGGCACACGCTTTTAATCCCAGCAGTCGGGAAGCAGAGCCAGGTGGATCTCTGTGAGTTCGAGGCCATCCTGGTCTACAGACTACAGAGCGAGATCCAGTTCAGGCACCAAAAACTACACATAGAAACCCTGTCTCAACCCCCCCCCAAAAAAATAATAATAAAGATTCAGTGCTCCAAAATGCAGCTAATATTGATATGATGACATAAATATTCACATGTCCTACTGGGACATGTGAAGTTGCCCATGATTTTTGCATTAAATAAGTGTGTATGACATTTTACAATTTCCAGTTTCAAAAAAAAGATTGAGTTGTTTTTAATTGAAAATAAATTCTTCTCTCATAAAATACATCCTGACCACACTTTCCCTTCCCTTCACTCCTTACAACTACACCTTACCTCCTCTCTCCCCCAGATCCTCTCCAGTATGATTTCCTCTTCAGTAGACAGTGGGCCTCTAAGAGATAGCTGTTAAATGGGACAAAACAAGATACCATAAGACAAGGCAAAAACCCGCATATGGAGACTGGACAAGGGATCCCAATAGGAGGAAAAGAGTCCCAAGGGCAGGCAAAAGAGTAAGCTACACCCCTGCTCCCAGTGTTAGGAGTCCCACAAAAATACCAAGTTAACAGCTGTAACATATACACTGAGGACCTCATGCTTACCCATGCAGGCCTTGTGCTTACAGCTTCAGTCTTTGTGAGCCTAAGTGAGATTTTCATAGTTGATTCAGTAGGTCATGTTTTCTTGGTGGTCCTTCTGGCGCCTACAATATTTCCTCCCCCCCTTTTTTTTTTTTTTGGTGGGATTTGTGATCCCCTAGGTGAGGGACACAATGGAGACTTCACATCTAGATTATCTCTATGCATAATGTCTGGCTATGAATCTCTGCATCCAATTCTATCTACTGCCTGAGGAAGCCTCTCTGCACAAGGCCCCAATCTATGAGTATAGAAGAATATCATTAAGAATCATTTCATTGGTATTTTCATTTATTTTGCCAGTCATGTTTGCTTTTACCCTGGGATATCCAATCTCTAGTTTCTGGCCATCCAGGCAGTGTAGGACATGGCTTCCTTTCAGTAGCATGGACCTCAGGTTAAACCAAACATTATTTGGCCACTCCCACAAGTTATGCACCACTGTTGCCCCAGCACTTCATGCAGGTAGGACAAATTGTAGGTTGGGGGTTTTGTGGCTAGGTTAGTGTTCAGGTTTCTCTATCAGTTGCCTACAGAGTATCTTCTCAAGCCAGAGACTAGAACATAGGGGTGAAGGCTCCATGCAGGCACTAGCATTGTGGATGTTCTCCTCAGCAATTGCATCCTATTGCCAATTTTCAGAAAACAGTCTTTTGTCCTAGAATCAGGATGGGTTGTTTAGAGATCTCCCATTGGTCAAATCTCAAACAACTGTAACCCATTCCCACCACTGGAAGTCTTGCCTGGCTCTAAAAGATTACCTGTTCAGACTCCATATCCTCCATTATGAGGAGACCCTCGGAGATTCCAAGAAATTTCCATTGCAGAAAAAGGTCCAAACAAAAAAATCTTCTTTATCAACTCTACTTGGCAGAAAAATCAACCAATAAACCAATAATCACAATCTTCATAGTAATGGATGTACCAACATGTTCACAAGTGTAATTTTCTCTATAGTGCCAGTGAAGTCAACATGATGCACATTTTGAGAAGTACAATCCACAAACTGCAGAGTTCCTTTGTCTACTGTGCATTATCAACAGTATGGCCCCATATCTTTGCTTTGTATTGGAATATATATATATATATATATATATATATATATATATAAAATTTTCATTTTTGTCTTTCACTCTTATGCTTATTTTATGTATTCATATATAAGAGTAAACCACTTAGGAGTGAAAATGGTTGAATACAATAGAAGACTCAGTATGAAATTGGTAACAGAGCTATAAAAGACAAAAGTGGTGGTACAGACTTGTAATCTCAGCTGCTTTTGTAGCCGTGGAATGAGAATTGCAATTTCAAGGCCTGAATGCACAGCCCTTGGAGTGAGCATGAGAAATTTCACAAAATCTTGTCTCAAAATAAAAAGTTTTAACATGGTTGAAGATATAACTGCATGGTAAAACCTTTGCCCAGCATTCTTGACAGTCTAAGTTCACCTCAAAGTATGAAAAAATAATGTATAAAAAGTAAAAATATTATAAACTCAAATAAACTTTAATATTGTACTCTAATTGCATATTACTACATATGCTGTAGGGAAATCTCACATTTTTCTTAGGAGGCAGAATGACATGCAGGCCTGTGACCTGTCTGCCCCCATCACTTGCTGAATTCCTCAACCTCAAGGAAATGATATTAAAAGTTGAGCTCTTTGGAACCTAATTAGTCCACAAGGGCAAAGCCTTGAGGTTTGAGTTCAGTTTCTACATAAATGATAGTACAGAGAGCAAGAAACATTTTTAATGTCCCAACATGTTCATAATTTCCTAAAGCAAAGACAGCACAATTAATTTTCATGTTTCTAAACAAGCCACCTGGTTAACTTGTATTTTTAAGTAGCATCCTTCTTAATAACTGCTATGAATCAAAGGAGATATTTCACTGTATGTAGATTTACATGACTAATATTTAATGGATACTTTCTAGTATCCAAAATAAATAGTAGAAATAGTTCTTCTATCAAGGAATTTGTGGTTTATTTAAGGGAACAGTTAAATTAACAAATTACTACATGTGGTGGTTTGATTTGCTATTTCATATATGTGTATACATATATTTCATACAATATTTACACATGTATGTAATTTAAGAGTTTAGTAATAGTTTAGATTTATTATCTTTTTTACAGAGACCAAAGACAGAAGAATGTAGACAGCAGTTAAGAGAATGTAAATCTATTTTTCTTTTACTATTTTTAGGATTTTAACCAAGATATGATATGAATATTGATTCATGTACATAATATTCTTAGTAGTAAAATTAGTGTCAAATTAAAATGATCTCAGAATTTCCTTAAAAATAAATATCATTAAACCATATTTCAACTCTCCTGTTTTAATTTATGGAGAATAATAATCTCAGTTTTCAGTGAAAATAATATTTGAGGAACAAATGTAAAGGAATTTCATAGGTTTCTGTTTCATATATTCAAGGGAAAGACTACCCTAAACTGCTGTACTAACAAACATTAAGGCTAATCAGATTCAAATGAGAGACTCTGTGGCACTATTTTGGAGTCTATCAAAAGTAAAGAATGAGAGAAACATTTAGGAATTTATTCTTTCACTTTTGACTTTGAAAAGCTATAACAAGTTATCATGTTCATCAAGCCTCTAGAACTTTGTTTTTTTTTTTTTTTGTGAATGTTATAAAAGCTGTTCCAACAAATTTTGCCTAAATCAATCAAACAAGACCCACATATAGTAGTATAATCAGCAAACATTTGCAGAGTTAGAATATTCCTTTCCTGAAACAGAGAGACAACATGCTGTCAAATGTAATGGCCAAGTCAATGCAAAAACAAAAACAAAAACAAAAAAAACAAAAACAAAGCATTGTATTTGAAAGCCAATGTGACTTCCAGAAACTGATTTCCTCACTCACTGATGAAGAAATCTTAATTTAGACCAACTTCAACTTTACCTCCCAACAATCACTGTGTCCATTATTAGATTTATAAATCTAAAACTGCATAGCAGTTTGGGAAGTAATTTAAATACTGCAAGTGACCATTTTAAAAATTGATATTTTTAAATTTTAAAAATTTCTTTTGTAGAAAACAATATATAAATCCAACTAAAATGGCTGTTGATTACTAGTAAAGTTTATGCAATTGGTGAATAGGGATACTTTTGATACTGCAGATTATTAATAAACACATAAAAGTAATTAATGTTTACAATGGCCAGAACATGCTCAAAAGGGTAAGAGCAGAAAGATATGAAACATATCTGTGTTTGCTGCAGACTGTAGTTTAGGCAGGATTTAACTGCAAATGACTACATAATATTTCCATAACAATGAAATTATTTTTATCATAATACCAATACTGGTTGCATGATTAGTTTATACTGAATTTACATAATAAACTGTGTGTGTGTATGTGTATGTAGTGTGTGTGTACACATATGTGTGCATGCATATGTGACTATATAAAACTAAGAGTTTTTCTATGTAAGTTATGTCTTTTTTTACTATTTCTTTTATTGAAAAGAGATTTTTTTCATACAGTATATTCTGATTATGATTTATCCTGCCCCAGCTCCTCCATGATCCTCTTCATCCCCACTCTCATTCACAACTATTCTGTCTCTCCTTAGAAAACAAATCTAGTCTAAATAATAAGAATTAAATAAGATAAAATGAGAAACAAATAATAAACTAAATAAAATAAAATAAAAGAAACAGATCTGAATAGGACAAAACAAACAAAAGGAAAAGAGCCTTAGAAGAAGCACCCACCCCCACCCCCTACCCCCCCCCCACACATACACACAAAGAAACCACATAGAGACAGAGATGCTCACATTATTGGCACACACAGGAATCCTATAAAAACAAAACATATATATATTATACACACACACACACACACACACACACACACACACACACACA
>CABHPP010029405.1:0-10339 GCA_902168425.1 Peromyscus attwateri | reverse complement strand
TGTGTGTGTGTGTGTGTGTGTGTGTGTGTGTGTGTGTGTGTAATATATATTAAAACAAATCTTGATTACAATACTTTGTATAATACAATAGTATAATAGACAGATCATATATGTTCCAAATTCAAATATTGAAATCAACTCCCCCCAGCATGATAGTAGTAAAAAATGGGACATAAATGATTTAAAATGGTCTTAAGGTCGGAAGCCAGAGATGATATTAGTGCTTTATGAAATGGACTTGAGACCTCTCATTTAATCTCCAGGATGGACAATACAATGAAAGTGGACAGTATGAAACATGGAAGAGTGCCTCACTGGAAGTCAGCAGCATTGATCTCCTGACTGAAGCTTCTACATCCAGAACTGAGAACATTCTGTTCTTCACAAACCAATGCTACTTTGTCATAGCAGTCAGAACTAAAACACATGGCACACATAAATCAAACCATTTCAATAAACACTATACCATTATTTACTCCCAGTAAAGCAAATTGTGGTAATAAAATGAACTGGAAAAACTGTGCCCCCAGTGTGAAAACATTTGGCAAACAAATTTGTACTTCTCTTATGAAAACTGGAGTTTCAAGGATGCATTGTGCCTTAAGCAGACTAGAATATATGCTCAATTCATCAGTTGTGATGTAAAATGAAAAGTGTATAGCACACAAAAATCAGCCAAGTATTTCTTGAGTTTTGATCACCAGAATAGTAATGATAAAAATACAACTTAAATCAAGTTGAATATGATTAAAAAAATCAATACACTTTACAAAAGTCACTATCATTTTCATAATAATTTTCTCTTTAAAATTTTTGTTATATTTTGTGTGGGAGTGTGTAGATGCCACAGCATGCATGTGGAGGTAATAAACAACTTGCAGTAATCTGTTTTCTCCTTCTTCCATGTAGGTTCTGGGAATGGAACTCAGATCATCAGTCTTGGCAGCAAGCCCCTCTAACTGCTTAGTCGTCTCACTGGCCTCATTTTCATATTATTTATCTTAATAAATACTCACTTGGGGCGTATTTCTAACACAAGACAGACAGCCACTGACCACAGAGGTATAGGACACCCATCTGCTTAAAGGATCCACTTTCATCAATATCCTGATGGTCAATGTACAGGGGAGGTCTCAACAGGAGGTCTTCAAGCTTGTCAATGAGTCTCAGATGAATTGAGTCATGTTTCAAACAGAAAGAAAGCATGGAGGATGTCAAGCAGCCAATGGGAAATTACCCTCATTACTTTCTCAAGTTTCTCACATTGGTCACTACCATCTCTTCATTCTACACAGTTCATGGATTCTTCTGACATAGAAATAAACAATGAATCCTTCAAGAATTGTCAATTTTTTCTCTGCAGCAATGTATAAAAGTCCCCTAGCCAGTGTGCATCTCATCCTGGTAATATATCTGCTTACAGCATTCCACATATATCCCTATTAAATTGTTTTTAAAAATGTAATTATTGGTCCCATAGAAACTAGAAACAGTGTCTTATTTGAACATTTCCATATCATTAATCCTAGAATCATTTCAAATTATTGAAGATGCTTATAATAGCAAAACAATTTTAGATAATTAATCCTAAATCAAGAGATAATAGACATCTACTCAGCAAAGGCCTCTTGCTCATTGATACTTTTTCAGAGAAATTAATGGAATCAGCATCTTAACAAAGAAAACATCAGTACCCTAATGATGAGATGATCTTTAAAAGTGTTCCTAGCAGGGTTGCAGAGCTGGTTCAGTTGGTAAAGTGTTTATCAAACCAGTATTGAAGAACTGATTCAGACCCCCAGCACTGACACAAAAGGTGGGTCCAGTGACAACACAGCTATAATCCCAGCACTAAGAAGTTAGAGGCAGGCAGATCCCTGAAGCTCATTAACCAGGACTTTGGCCCTATTAGTGAGCACCAAGTTTAGAAAGAGGCCTTGTTATCAAAAAATGAAGGAGAGTGAATGATTGAAGAAAACATCAAACACCAATATCCAACCCCCACAGTTATACACACGCATTCATGCATACTCACATGCACATAGGCACACACATACACCATATCCATAAACTATTGGTTGAAATATTAAGGCAACTCCATGTAGTTGAAAGAGAGGTTTGTTTTGTGGGGTAACTTACAAGTGAAGAGATAGGTTACAGGGTCTGGGAAAGGTGAAGCACTGTCCAGCGGTGTTCTCTGGAGAACTCTGCTCAGTCTACCTCCAGGATCTAGGATCCAGGAACCAAGAGAGCTGGCACATCCAGATCTCAGTTCTTCAGGACTCCTCTCTCAGCCCCACCTTGTAGGCATGACAGTTACTGAAGACTTAATGGGGGTAATACTTCCAGGTCAAAGCTGGAACACCTACCCACTACAATAAACAAATAAAAAGTAAAAACAAATGAATAAAGAAAGGTATTCAAAGGCAAAAGCAGGACTGTGATAACCATGTTGTGCCCTTAAAAGAAAGAGCTGTAGCAATCTCAGTGTGATGTGTGTGAATCCAAGGTAGTAGGGAGCGTCCAGACACTAACTGGGGCAGTCCTCCAACTTTGGAGTTAAGATGTAACCAGGGATATGTACAGGGCTGGCTGAAGGAGGAACTTTGGCAGGAATCCTGCTGTGCAATATTTGAGTGAGTGTATAGAAACAAATTAGCACCACAATTAAAATAACTTTTTAAAATAGTTTCAAATTCTTATCCTTTCATTAAAACATTGATTACCTTGAATTATTTATGAGGGCTAGCTAATGTTAATTAGTATTCTTGGCTCATGAACTTTGAGAAGCAGTCAAAGCCACTGTGACCTGAAGAAGTTAGTAGAGAACACTTAGTTCCTTTGGAGGTTTCTTTCTTGTTGTTTTCTGTGTTTTTAAAATGCTATCACTTATTGACCAGGTGAAGCAGAAGTCTAGATGAGAAGACAGATGCTTCCACAAACTTTGAAGCAAAAAATCCCCACTCACTTACTTGAAAAACATGTTACCTCAAAGTCAGATGTTACTTTCATAGAACAAAAGACAAAAACTGGAGCACTCTGGAGGATCTTTGGCCTCACTTGAGTGCCACTAGCCAGCCCTGTTAGTGTGGAGTTCTATTGTTATTGTTAAGCTTTGCAGCTCTCTACAAGGAACTGTTACCATTTTATGACAACGAGACTCCTCAGCCATGCCCTTCCATCTTCTCTTACTATTGGAAAATTTCCTGGAAAATGTCAGCCCCATTCCTGTATCAGCAGAGGCTATACAGAAAATATAATTGAATATTTCTATGATGAATACTTCCTGCATTGCCTTGAGGGCATCATTTGAAGTTTCTAGGATCATAGTAAAGAGCTATAGTTGTAAATATAAAGAAAGAAAATATAAAGAAGAAATGGTCTGCAACTATTTGACCTCAAGACACACCTTGAGTGTCATTCTTTTGAAAAATACTTATGTCTTACTTTTGTGAATGTCCACATTATTAAAATTAAACATAGAACAAACACAATTCTCATTGCTAAGAGTTAATTAGGTTCTTTTTTATAGTGTCATAATGTACTTTATTTTAGAATATTAACTTTGATATAGAAATGTCGGAAATACTCTTCAAATGCACCCCGGGGTTCTGTATAATGGAGCGATTTCAAGTCAGCATTTTCTATTAACTGTTAAAGAGGTGGAAACGCAAAATCACTAGACAGTTTTGATGAGCATATTTCTAAATGTACTGACAAACACCTGTGACCTTCATAGCACTCAGACATCTGTGCCTTGCTCCCCTGAAAATCTTTGATTCAAATATATGAAACTGCAAAGCTATGCTTCATTGATCTCAGGCTATTGTCTATTAAGTGTTACTTGATAATTGGGAAACCCTTGATCTTTAATGATTACTCTGATGCCTTCCTCTGCTCCACACAGCTCCTCTGAGCCATATGGAAATCTAGAAAGCATTAAATATAACCAGCAGGATTATTTTAATAGAAATGCTTTGCTACAGTAACTTTGTAATGTTAACCCATTTTTACTTTAAAAATGAGGCAGTTTGTAGGATTGCATTTGCCTAAGAATGAAGTCAGCATGTACAGCATACACTGCAAAGACCTACCAGGTAAGTCTAGTTGCTCCAAATAGTAGATAAAAGTCTAAAGCTTCCTCTGTAGTGGCAGATGACCACTGCCTTCTCTCTGGCCATTTATCTATCTATTAGCTATACAAAAGTCTACATGAGCAATGTTGGAAACCTGCTTTACCTTAAATACAGCTCTCTACATCACCCTTAGGTTTTAGTTTTGTGATGATTGTATGCTTGATTAAATTATTTACTTGATTAAATGCCATTCCCTAGGTCTGAAACTTTCAATACAGAGTTGTCCAATTTGCCTAAACACAAACAACTCAAACACAAATAAGGCTTTTGTCACAGTCATCCACCCTCCTGTGATAATAGGTGCTAGTTCTGTATCACTCAAGATTCTGCTTCCTACTCCCTCTTCACTCATGCCTCATAACAACACAGCGTTTAAGTCAGATTCCTGGAAGACGGGCTATTTTACCAGGATCTTACTTTCTCTTAAAGTAGGCTTGGTCTACCTTTCCCCTTGGCAGTCTTAGAGTAAGTTCACACAGGAGGCAAATTTTGTCCAGATCCACACAGTTGCATGCCCTTCACAGGAATTAGGCTCTGGGACGACCGGAAGCCCTGGCTAGAGAGGCTGAAACCAGCCCCACTATTCAAACATTATTTTTTTCTTTTATGACTGGATACATTAGCATACCCATGTGAGTTTGGAAGATCTATTATGCCATTCATTGGCCTCAGATTCTCTTCCTTCCCTCACAAGAGGGAAGTCATGGTGGGTGACTTCCAACCATCCCAAAGCAATAAAGAGTAATTAGTTCTCTTTTGTGCTGCTGGAAATTCTTGATTTTCCTACATTTTCCACCTCATAAAATAGGCACAGAAAAGAGAAGTGGCATTCATTACAGTTTTTAGGCCACTGACTTTTCTACAATACAGCAAAGTCAATACTTATGTCCTAGCTAGGGTTACTATTGCTGTGATGAAACACCTTGACCAAAGCAACTTGGGGAGAAGAGGGTTGATTTGGCTTACACTTCCACATCACAGTTCATCACTGAAGGAAGTCAGGGCAGCAACTCAAGCACAGCAGGAACCTGGAAGCAGGAGCTGATGCAGAGGCCTTGGAGGGGTGTTGCTTACTGCCTTGCTCCTCATGGGCAGCTTAGCCTGCTTTCTTATAGAGCTGAGAACCACCAAGGGATGGCACTACCCACAAGGGGCTGCACCACTCCTCACTCCTGTGACATGGATCACTAATTAAGAAAATGTCTTACAGCCAGATCTTATGGATTTGTCTCAACTGAGGCTTCCTCCTCTGTGATGACTCTAGATTGTGGCATGTTGACATCAAGCTAGCTAGTACAGTATGAAAGAAACAACTTCTTTTGTCAGTCAACAGCCAGTTACCTATAAAAGGAGCAAACTCGTACTTCAGAGTTCAAATTAAGATCACCAAGAAAGGACAAGGAAGGACTCACTTCCTCTTGTCACATCTTAGTCACTCTTCTAGGGCCTGAGTTGGTGTGTTTCTGTGAGCTTTTTCTAAGAAAATGAAGAAAACTCATAAAGGAATGAGTTGCCCAGTTTAGGGATTATGATGCCAATTTGGCCTACAGAGAAGCCTGTGGAAGTCTTTCTCTCTGGATCTCACCCAGGACCTTCAAATCATTCAGAAAACAGTAACATGCAACAGACCTAGGCTCTAACCAACATGTCACAGACTGGACAGATTATAGACCACATGAACTATTCATCTCTATTCCAGTGTTTGACAAGTCCCAGGGGTTGTTATCATTGTGGATAATCTCTGCCTCCCTTTATAAGGGCTTTGCCCTGACAACCTAAGGACCCTCCCAAGTCCCCACCACTCATACCAGCACCGTAATAGTTAAAATTCCATCACATGAGCTTTGAGGGATGACAGGAGCTCCAGGGCAGCATCTGTGGGATTTGAAGTGCTGTGGTGGAGCCCGGCCAGTCTGATCAACAGACCTCCAGGTGGTTCAGAAGCGCTATAGTTAGCAAACACCAGCCTTAAAGAAAAGGCTTCAGCCCATCATGTAGGAAACTGCTCTTCCAACTCCTGTGTGCTTGTGAGTGATTGACTTCGGAAGAGCACCTGAAGGAAGATTCGAAGAGAGCTCTTTTCCTAAGGCAGTTCTTATCAGCTGTTGACTCAAAGGGCATTGAGTGGGCATGGAAAGTTTGGCTCATTATTCACACTTAACTTCATAAACAAAGTATTTTCTGTAAAGTAAATTGATATATTCCACATTTAAAGCTAAATTTCACATGTTGCTGTATTTGTGCATTAAACCATAACTATATACTGTGTCTTCCAAGAAAAACAGGAGGGAGAAAGGTAAATAAATATATAAAACAAGTATTTCTCCTTGATATGTTCTCACTAGAAATTTTAACCTGCAGAATGCTCCAGAGTGAAAACATTGTCATTCATTCCAGTTCTGGGACTCTTCAGTCGGCAAGTTTAATCTGTAGTAAACATCAACAGAGCAACACGGATAAGAAGTTATTAGAAAGCCAAAACATCCTGTTGTTCCGGAATTCATTTTACCTCACAAGAAGCTCTCTTTGTGTCCGTCACAGAAAATTCTGGAATAGTTACTGAAGCTTTCTAGAAAGGCCTAATTAATTTTAAATCTGTGAGCTTTTTTAAATTAAATTTTATCCTGTAAGATTTCAATCTTTAGTAGAAATTTGGAATATTTGTATTTTGAAAGGAAAAATGTACATATCCTGGGTGCTCAGATTGCCTGTGCATTGTTTAAACAGATTTACACATTTTGAGAGATCTTGGGAAATATTAAGGATGGAACATGCTTGAAGTCCATACAGAAATACAAAGTGTTTTTAAATATAAATTTTAATTCTTCTTTGATACATTCATCCTTAAATAATTAGTTGTTTTTATCCCCAAGAGTTTTGTATCCCAGCATGTAGTCTATTTTAGAGAAGCTTCCATGTGCTGCTCAGTAGAATGTTAGGCATTTGTGTAGATACTCTGTAGATATCTATTAAGTGGGATTTATGCACAATGTCATTTAATTCTTATCTTTTTCTGTTCATATTTTGTCCAGATGACCTGTCTACTGGAGAAAGTGGGGTATTGAAATTGTCTACTATTAATAAGTTGATGTTAATATGTGTCTTTAAATCCAGTAATAAATTTTTATGAGAGTTGAACATGACTGAGCGAGTGTCTGTGGAGTAGGACATTGAGTCCTTTGGGCATGTGCCAAAGAATGATATAGCTGGGTCCTATGGTAGATTCATATTTTAGATCTCCGCAGACTCTCCATGCTGATTTTGAGAATGGCTATATCAATTTCCATTCCACCAACACTGAACTCAGGTTACTTTTTCTTTACAACCTCAATGCATTTGTGATCAGTTGTTTTATTCATTTTAGCCATCTGACTGGGGTGAGTGGAAATCTCAAAGTTGTTTTAATTTGTATTTCCCTAATCACTAAGAATGATGAAAACATTTTGAGGTATTCCTTAGACATTTTTACTTCTTCTATTTAGAAGTTTTTGTTTGTATCCTTAATCTCATTTTTTATTTGGGTCATTTGTTTCTTTGACTTTGTTTTTTTTTTTGAGTTAGTTTTATATTCTGGATATTAATCATCTGTCACATGTATAGCTGGCAAAGAAACATTCCCATTTTGTGGTTTTCATCTTTACTCACTGAGTTGTTTCCTTAGCTATAAAGCAGCTTTTCATTTTTAACATGTCCCACATATCAACCATTGACCTTAGTTTTGGTGTAAATGCAGTCCTGGATCAGAAAGTTCTTTTGTATATCTGTATCTTGTAATGTGTTGTTTATGTTGTTTTGTGGGGTGTTTTGTTTTGTTTTTCTAGCAGTTAGTATTACCTGTTTCAAATTGAGGTCCACTCTGATCCACTTGGGTATAATTTTTGTTCAGGCTGATAGACATCAGTCTAATTTCATTCATTCACAAGTGGACACACAGTTTCCCCAGCCCATTTGTTGAAGATATTATCTCTTCTCCGATGCATGTTTTATCCCTCTTTGTCAGCTATCAGAGGTCTGTAGTTAGAAGTACTCACGTTTGGGTCTTCTATTTTATTTCATTAGTCTACATGCCTGTTTTTGTGCCAGCACCATTTTGTTTTTGTTTCTATAGGTTATAATTTACGTTGAAGCCTGGAATATAAATCCCTCCAGGAGTCTTTATTTTACTCAGGATTGTTTTGGCTAAAAATGGTCTATTGTGGTTATATATGAATCATAGAACTTTTTTTCTGTTTTTGGTGAAGAATATTGTAGGTACTTTGATAGGGATTGCACTATATATAAATAGATTTTTGTAGAATAGTCATTTGCATAATTTAATTGTACCAATCCATTGACATTATATGTCTTTTCACTTTTTAGAGTCTTTTTTTTTTCAGTATCTTTATGATGTTTTCCTTGTAGAAGACTGAACCTCTTTTAGTTATATTTAGAAATTTGTTAAGGGATCACTGGAGGGTATAATAAGAAGGAACAAAGTGATATAATTCTATTATAGTTTAAAATTTATAAAATTAAATATAAATAAAAAAGAACAGTTAAATTTCTCATTCTACTATTTGTTTACATGCAGATGTTGAGTACACATACGCCTACTTCTCCAATAATTGGAACTGACACAATAAGCCAAGAACAACGATACCCAGTCAAACGCCCTCCCTGCAGAGATGGATCTAAGCAAAGCCTGATGTATATTGAAAAATGAGATGGCAACAAAGAGTGTTGACAGGCATTGTTGGTGAAAAGGAGAAATGTAAAAAAGATTAACGCTGCAATAAAGTATTTTCCTTTTAGGCTGAGAGAACAATTTACAGAGAGAAAAATATAGAATGTGTCCCAGGAAGACTTGACCACTGTTTAGCCAGTTTGTGTTTGTTTTAACCTTCTCACAGTGAAGAAATCTAGGCTGGTAATATCTCCATCAGTTGTTTGTTGTTCACAGTTTTCATGGCTATGGTTATCGTGTATCTCACACAGATTACTGCTCACCCATATGTGATTGATGATCTATTAACAGTAGCTAGGGAATGGAAATACTTTAGATGAGTGGCCTGTGGACCCTGAAATATACAATGATTAATGGCCTGGCAAGACATGCCTACTAGTAGAATAGTAGCATGAAAATCATGACAGTAACTAACTATTTCCTGATTGGATTTAAGTCTACATGATTAAAACCATACATGACACTATTGTTGCTCCAAGAACCTATGGTTAAATAGGTCATAGAAACTAGGAAGAATCTATTGCTATTATTCTGTTAAGTGGACATATTATTAAACTGATCCCTGATTACTTATCATTGAATCTATAGGTTAATGCATCTCTCAGTCATCATCATAGAAGCTTCTATTTGCCATGGGTGGTGATTAATGCAGAGAGCCACAAGTGTTCATGGTGCTAAAAATGCAAAAATGTGGAATGCTTATCACTAAATGAGACACATACATCACACTCTCCTCCCAAGGCTTAGGGATCATTGTAGAAGAGGGATCAGAAGGAATGTAACAGCCACATGCAGTGGATGACTACATATAAACAATATCTTCTGAACACAGCAGTTAAACTGCAATATGAACTCAGCAGTTGTGACAGCATGTACAAAACATGAACAAGCTCATGCCAGTGCAAATCCTAGCACTGAGAGGGGAAGTGGGCGTGATGTCCCACTCCTGGTTGAAGAGCTAGTAGCAATAGCAACTGGGAGAAGGCGAGTCAGTCTTCTTTAAGAGATCAGCCCTTGGTATGTCAACCAGGCTCCAATGGAAGCGATACATTCAAGAAGGTGTGAACAGCACAAACTGTACTTTACTGGTAGAGATAAGGGTGAGAGATACAATGCTGGGTAGTTAGCAAAAAGTAGTAGATCTTTAAGTGTATGAGGGATTGGATAAAATCAAAACATTAAAAATGACATGAGCATTTGTCCTGGTAGAGGGCTCAGTGAATAAAGCACTTTCTATAGAAGCAGGAAGAGTGGAGTTTAGTCCCCAGGCAGGGATGGAAACCCACCTGGAAAGGTTTCTCCAGGGAAAATTGGCTAACTCTGCTAGCAGAGTCTGCATGCTACGGATTCAATGAGAAGCCTTGTCTCCATAAATAAAGTAGAGAACACACACACAGACAGAGACAGAGAGAGACAGAGAGCATATATGTATACACGTGTGTGTGTGTGTGTGTGTGTGTGTGTGTGTGTGTGTGTGTGT
>CABHPP010029379.1:0-18806 GCA_902168425.1 Peromyscus attwateri | reverse complement strand
CCTGAGAGCTGGTGTTGAGTCCATACTCAGAGCTGGTGTTGAGTCCAGTCAGGTAGGCAGTCAGAGGCCTTGATTCTCAGCCTCAAATCTCAGCATATTTCCTGTGGTGTTGGCCCACAATGCACAGTGTGTGAATGGAGCCAAGGTCCCTCCCAGCGGATGTAGAAGTGCAATAGGACTCCTTGAGCAAAACCTTCTGAAGCCCTAATCTAAAGTAAATAGTGTCTCCCTGTTCTTAGGTAGAGTCTGCATTCCTAACAGCTTTCTAGGGCAAGGAAAAGGTCAGCAAACATCACCAGAATAAAAGAGAAAGCCGATAAGACTACCTCACAACCGGCAAGACCAGAGCAGCAAGGGTGTTAGGGTGGGAAAAATGTAGGGTCAACCCCCCAGCCTTGAAAGCAAGGATGTTAGGGTGGGGAAAATGTAAGGTCAACTCCCCAGCCTTGAAAGGAAGTGGGGGCCTCTGGAGTTTACTGGGCTATAGAGACAAAGTATTGATCAAGCAGGCAATTCTGCTTGACAGTCTTCAAACACTGGTGAACTAATTGGTAACTGATTTGAAAGATATGACGGATAATTTATAATTTTTTAATAGTTGCTTTGATGGGAAAAACACTATTTGAATGTACGATGTTCAGTAGAACAGGCTGATTCCAAGAGGAAGTTATTTCTACTTCAGAGAATTGTAAGACAAGAGGAGGAAGACAAATGCAAACCCAGATACATCTGTATGACACCCCCACCCCACCCCACTGCCCCTCGTGCAAAGCTGTGAGGGAAGAGGGTCTTCCCTTTGTTTGCCACTGGCTGTAGAACATCTGGTCCAGAACAGGTTCAGTCTTCTGGATTCTGTGTGTGAATCTTCATTTTCAGGCAGAGTGTTGGGGACTGCTCTTGAAGTGATCACATGGTATCGACAGTAGGAAAATCATTTTCATGAAAGCTAGTGAGTTTCTGTTCATTTTGATTTGGGGACCAAAGACAATGCCAGAGCTGATCCGACACTGAGACCACTGCCTTCCCGTCATTAGGTTAGCTGACTTGAGAACCATTTCAGTTCTTTCTCTACCCTCAATGTCTCTAACCTACTTGGAGTTTATTCCATGTTCTGAATTTGTGTAAAGCTGGCAATTTGAGGAAATGAGGAAAAACCAAACCTGAAAAGATTCCTTTTTGCTCCTTTGTTTTAAATTATCATCTGCCATCTTCCTGACCCGAATTCTGACAACACAATTGCTATGAAATATCGGTTTGAACTCAAAACCAGAAATCCTGACTGCAGCTCTTTGCCAAATAGGTGCTAGTTAGAACCAGCTGCCCACAGCGGAACTGCTGAAGGCTTCAAGGCTGCTTGTGATCTGAGAAAACCCCCAGCCCAGGCTTTTCAAAGCGGGGAGATTGCCATTTTGCAAAATTCTCCAGGATGGATGATGTCATCTGTGATAAATCAATGTGTTGTCTCTTTCCTTGTTGAATTTATCACTGTGAACGTCTTAGATGGAAGGAGAAAGAATCAGGGTTTAGGTGGGCACGTGTGAGTACCTGCATGTATGTGTGCGTGGATGCATACATGTGTGAGTGCATTCCTACTTGTATGTCTGAGCATATACAGGTGTGCTTGTATTTGTGTATGGTACATTTTCATATATGGACATGTGTGTGCATGTGTCTTGGAAGAGATGGGATGTTTGATAAATTTGCCTTGCCTGAGCACAGAACCTTGACTGGCAGTCCAGGAGCAAAGTAGTCTCACCTCTGTGTGTCTCCTCTGAGCTACAGGTGGCCCCATTCCATCCACATTTCCTGATTTTTACTAATAAAGTAAGCATTCTTTGAAGGGTGGCACTGGCCATGGTCATCTCATTAAGCACAAAGTTCTGTTTTCAACATAATTAGTCATCTAATTACTCATCCAAAATTAGTTAGTGCATTCATATGCCTAATTAATTAAAATTTCATTCAAAGTACCCTGTTGGTAATGCTTTTGTTCTCTGTTCTGACAAATCAAATTACTGAGGGACAGATTTGATTTAGAAATTGGTTTAGGTTGAGTCTCATCATAGGCATATTAAAATATTAATGAATAAAAACAGTGAGAATATTAATTTCCATAATTAAGATGTAACCCCCCAGATGTTAATGATTTCTAGGGAACATTGCTTTCAAGCACAGGAACCATAAATCCCCTAGCATTTCAGACTGAGCCCTGAGGTTGAAGAGAAAGATCTGAGTTCAACACTTCCGTCCATTCCTGGAAATGAAGCCACAGGCTTGGGGGATGAAAAGCCTATGGTGTTCAAACCTGGGATGTGTGCCAGGGCTGATGGCTTAGTATCATATGTTCATTGTCCATGGATGCTGGAGAAGACATTCCTAAAAGATAGCCAGATTATAACAGGACAAAGTAGTGACCAGTGGTATGCAGGTCTGACCGTGTACACTTGCAGTCTCTGCCGGTGCATATGAATTCATTGAATCTTCCTAAGGACCCTGAGAGGTATGTGCTGCTGTCAGATCTTTTGCAGAAGAACAAACTGAGGCACCGAATGGATCAGCAACTTTCCTGAAACTGGCAGAGGGGAGCAATAAAGAACTGTTTACTTAGAAAACTAGCCTTAGAGATGCTATGTATCACATGCTTTGCTGTGGAAGTGCCACAGAGATAAATACCACCATATGAGACTGGTGTGTAGGAGACTGAGGAGGACTTGTTCTTTTGAAGGAGAGTCACACTTCTGATGAAGGGGAGAAAAGATGCCTGCTGCCTCGCTCAAGGTCAGCCCACAGGTAAAGCGGACAGCACTGGACAATGAAACCTGACATTTTCAGAAAACATAAAATAAAATTTAAGGCCATCTTATTTTGAGATAAACATTGATTTTAATAGGAGCTGAGAAGATAGAGCAAGGAAGATACTACTTCCCCCTTCCACAGTGGCTTTGAGAAAGACAGGGGAGATGGAATATGCCTGAGACTTCTTGCCATGTATCTGTTACCACCACTGACTCCATGGTCTTCACAACATCCAGAAAACCCGGGAGAGCATCTTGAGGCCCAGGATTGGCCTTGAGTCACTGCCTCTACCTTCCAAATTGTACCGCCTGGCTTCAGTCAACCTCGTCCAACACTGGTTCTGTGTAAGACTTCCCTACTCTATGACCCAGGTTGGGAGGTCTGATTTCTGCTTTTAAATATGTCCCCTAGTTAGTCACATGTGCTTGGGCTGGGGCTTGATTTCTCTGAACCTCTTTCTGCTTTTGCAAGATAAAGGTATGTGTCGTTTTAGATCCAAAGCTGAATTTTCTAAGTAATCTCCTAATAATCAATGAGCTTCAATGTCCTTAAATATAATAGAAATAAGCCAGGCGGTGGTGGTGCATGCCTTTAATCCCAGCACTCGGGAGGCAGAGCCAGGTGGATCTCTGTGAGTTCGAGGCCAGCCTGGGCTACCAAGTAAGTTCCAGGAAAGGCACAAAGCTACACAGAGAAACCCTGTCTTGAAAAACCAAAAAAAAAAAAATACTAATAATAATAGAAATAAAAACACAACAGTAAATATACTTCACACTAGAGGTTGGTGAGTATAATAAGTATTGAGTTATTTCTTTTGATAATATAAAATGACTCTATAAATATCACTTAGATGTCATATATTATCATCTGTATTTACCTTTTCTCTCTTCCTTCCAAGTCAGAGCTAAGTGCATTCCCAGGACAGTTTACTCACAGAGAAAGCCTTGGCATAAATTGGAGCTATTTCCTTTACAGCTCTACTGTAAACTATGTTTAAAAAGAAAAAAAAAAACCTAGTTTTGAAAAAAAAATAGGCCACTGGTTCATCTCTGGTATTAGAATCATAAAGGAGAAAATTTAAAACCAAGGGAAAGAGACAGCGATCAATCCCAATTACCCAGCCACACATGCACCAGCTGCAGGACAATAGGCACAGTGTGGACCCCCTGGTCTGCTATTTTCTCCTAAGGTAGCCTGGGCAGTACAGCTGTAGAGAGAGCATACACCAGTTTCCTTATTTCAGTTTCGTTTCGTAAACTGTGCAGAAAAATTAATGCCTTAATTTTCACGTTCATTTCTCAAGAGTATTTTTTTCCTTACTGAATTTTTTTTTTTTAGGAAAGGAAAGGGTGAAGATGAAGTTTCAGAGTAGGCTCATGAAATTCTTAACCGGGCAATCAGGTGGAAGGGTGGAGGGGAAGGGGACAGTGAGCGGGAAGAAGATGGAGTGGGGGCTGGCGGCCGAAGGAGGGGTGCAGACTCCCCGTTTTTCCACTTTCAGCCTTCCCATACCTGCTGTTCATCTTTCTTCCCTCTGTTCCTGATTCTGCCCTCCAGAACTCCTCGGAATGAACAAGAACAGCTCCCTGTCTTCCTCCCCTCATCCCCTGGGAATGAGGAAGCTGCAGAAGGTCCACGCATAATTACTCTGGGCTGTTCAAAGCTCGCTTCCCTGCAGGGAACCTTACAAACTCCCCACTGCAGATATTACTGTGTGTATAACATGCTCCATTCTGAATCATTTCGTCACCATTTTGTAAGGGACCAGGGTCTGCATTGGAATGGAGACACTTTAATTATCAAATTAAACAATTTCATGGTCGATATGTCCAATTTCTCACTAGACTTTATTTTTACTTTTTAAAAATTAACTATTGCTTTCTCCCTAATGATATAGAGAAGTGTATAATGCCTTTGCTTCATACTCAGGAATACTGAATATTTCCTCAAATCTCCAAAACTGAAGGGTTACTGGAAAACATCCACACACGAAGCCTTGCCTCTGGGCCTTTCTTTATTGACTTTTCTTCTACCCATGGCATTTTATCACATTTAGAATAATTTTATTAAGTATCGCACCATAAATCTTACACACAGTGCTCACCATGCTAGTAGACACACAAGCATTCTTATATAGTAAGTATAATATATATCCAGTTGCCTTTTTCTTCATTTACTTGATACTTAAAATTTTGTTTCCTACAAAGACATGGGTTCCATTGTGAATTTTTCTTCCATATTACAATACTTTGTTCTTATTCACCCTCATGTACTGTCATCCGCCATCTCTCTTCCAACCTTGGGGATCCCCTTCCTCATCCCCCACCCCAACTTTCATGACTTATGTATTTCACATTTATTAGTAGGCTGGTAGCTTCGATTCAGTTGGAAACAGCAGAATCTCCTAACATTTTCTACAGCAAAACTGCTTGAACTCGCAGTCTCATGCACAAAGAGAAAAGAACTCTGTGTTCGTGGAATGGGTTGCGGGGACCTTTCCTGCTGTTCAGTAAGGGAGAGATGTAGGTAGATATTTGTTTTTAGGGTGATAAGCAGGGGCGGTGATTGGATCAGAGTGGCAGTACTTACAACGGCTGGAAGTTTCTGGGGTTCGCTGCGGACCTTACTCAGTGCCAAGTGCTCCGTGGGTTCTGTCATGTGTTGGGGAGCGTGTGCATCTGCAGACTATCTACTGTGAGATCTAGAGCTGTGGAGTGGACTGAGACACCATAAGCAGGGTAACTGTGGGATGCATGGATTCCAATGGAAGATGCCCATTGGCAGAGTATGGTGACCCACACTGCCGTCTTGGTAAACATCGCTTTCAGAGCCGCTTTATTGGTGTGTAATTTGCATAGTGCAAAAGTCAGTCTTTAAGGGTGAAATTGAATGAATTTTGATAAACTGAATACATAATCTAGATGTGAGACATTTAATCACTCCAACAATCCACTGGATTCATTTGCAGTGATCCATTCCCTCTCTGCCCAGGTCTCACTAACCCGCTCTCTTCTTTTTAGGTTTGACTTTACAGATGTTTCATAGAAATGCAGTCACAAAGTCTTTGGTGTCTGGAGGGCTCTGGTTAGCATAGTGATTTTGAGGTTTGTTGTATTATGTAAAGCAAGATTTTTTTTTTAAAATGAAACTGAGTTTTTCCATTGAGCATGTTCTTGGTTCAAATTCTCTTTCTCATCACTTCTGCCAACATGCCTACACAGCATGACCCATGTAGGATAAAAAAAAAAAATCGCATTAACGAGAGAAAATGTTGTCCTTTTATGACCGAAAGAACATTATCAGGAATTTGATGAACGAGATGCAGGAAGAGTACCCTACAAGAAAGGGCCGATTCACATGAAATACAAGGAAGAAATGCAAACAGTTCACCATGTAATAATATTTGCTCAGGAAATGGGCAGTGACAGAAAAACAGGCCCAAATAATGACAAATCTTTACGTGAACAAAAAGAGATATCCTTATTCAGAGTCTGGAGAGTTACCATGCATCAGTTAAGAATTATCAACAGCAGACAAAACTGGGTAGTACTGCACTGAGTACTCACCACGTGAGGAGGAGAGGGCTGCGTAAAGGTGTCTTCATATTGAATTGTCCACAGACTACACAGATTTCTCTATAGGACCCTAGGTCTCACTGAGGATGTTTTATTAAAAATCAAGAGTGAATTCAGCACAAGTCGTATGAGGGAAAATGTCTTGAAAGATGTATATTACTTATCAGGGGCATTAGCAAAGAAAGAATTTTTCAATTATAATATTTTATTTTTAGAACAAAATTGCTAGTAATACAGTAATATTTTCTTTTGGATACCATGGTGTGTGTGTGTGTGTGTGTGTGTGTGTGTGTGTGTGTGTGTGTGTGTATGTCCATGCTACAATTGGATTCTGGGAACTAACTCAAGTCATCAGGCTCAGCAGTAAATGCTTTCATTCATTAAGCTATTCTACTAGTCTACGGGTAATGTTTTCTAAGTTTTTGTTTTATGTTACTGATCTAAAATTGGCTCTTTAATGTATACTATGTTTTTATTTATCAGTATTCATTTATTTGAGACTTAGCCATCTCCCAGTTCCAGCACATTCTAGTATCTTCTCAGACGTTGTGAAAACAGTGAGCACGTATGTACATTCTAGCGGTAAATACTTACGTAGAAACAGCCATTATCTTTGGCAGCCATGTTGGAGCCCAAGGCTAAGGAGAAATGAGTGTTTTTATAAAATGCCTTTATTATTTTTAAACTAGACTTTATTTTTCAAACAATTTTAGAATTATAGGAAAATTACAAGTAGAGTCAAGTGTTCCCATGACCCCTTTACCCAGCCTCCTCTTATAGCGATGATGTTGAAAAATTATTTTCATCATTGAACCAATGCTGATGTTAATTGAAGTCTATAGCTTACTCAGCTTCCCTTAGTTTTTATCTGCTGCCATTTTTCTATTACAGAATCTAGTCAGGAGTTAGGGACTCCTTCATTCAATTGTCACGTTCCCCGAGGCGTCTCTTAGCTATGACGTCATCTGAGAGTTTAATTTTGCTGTTTTTGCAAGTGTTGAGGAAGTCTAGGCACAGGTTTTGTGGTGCTCCTCTCTGCCTGTGCTTTTGTTCTTGGTGACACCAGCATGAAATGTACTAGGGGAGAATCACAGAGGTAAAATGTCATCCTTTTCCTGTAGTGTGAGAGGAATGTGTTCCCAGTGTGAACTTATCCTGTAGATGTTGTCTTCCGGCACCTGGCTTTGGTGTTGTTCACCAGGTGTCTCAGTCGCAAACTCCCTGTCCTCCACATCTGTCTTAGGAAGTCCCTATTTCCATATCACAATAGAGGAGGACCGTGCCCCACTTCCTTGAAGGCAGAATAGGAACATAAATTACTTGAGTTTCTTCTGGGTGAGAGGTTTGTCTTCCTCTATCTTATGTCACTGGGCACTCAAGCATCTTTGCACTCAGTTAAATTCTGTGAGTTACTATTTATCACTTTATGTTATTACTTTATGTTGTTGCTGTTGCTCAAACTGTTTTACCCCCAGCCTTTGAGAATGGCTTTATTTGGGTCTGTGTCCTTCTGGAACACACTGTCCATGTAAGGATGATGTTGTTGGTGGTGGTTTTTCCTTGTTTTCTTCCCTGGAAGATAGGATGGTCTCATCATGTGTATTACCTCTTCCTGTCGTCCTCTACCCAATCTGGATCAAGCCAGCCAGCCAGAGAATCCTGGTTCCTCCTGTGAGAGAATCATACCAGGAGTCCTGGATGTTAACTGTACTTTTCCACTTCTGGGACTTTTTTTTCTTTAGGTAGTTTCAGAAGACAAAGGAAAGAACATATGTATGATGGTATTTTGAGATTATGGAAACTACTTTTTATATGGGTTGAGATAGCTTATAAGTCCCAAACAAATTATTTTTTTTTACCGTTTAATACTAAAACATTGAGTATTTCAGACTAAACATTCTCCTTTTATTCCTACTAAAGACCTTTCATTCAACAAACACTTTTCATAAGGTTCTTTCGAGTGCTTGTAGAGGAATAGATTCAGGTGCTGAAAATTCATAGCCCTTTTGAATTCATTCTGATTTGTTACAAAATAAATGAATTCATTTGAGCATAATAGTCTAACAAACGATACTTATACAAACCGGTTTCTCTTGTGCACTGCTTACTGATGGGGATACAGATTTGGTGTTAGGCAGTTTTGCCATTGTGTTAATATCTGAGGCTATAGATGACATAGTCTAAGGTTTATGGTGCTCCTTGGTGATATGACCTTATGAGAGAGTAGGGATCTGACCCACTAGACAAAGAGTAAAGAGGTCAGTATGACCTAAGAGAGGGTATGTAGCTGCTCCTCAACTAACGTGTGGGTGGACAGAACATCGCTACAGAATTTTAATTTAAATCTTGGCTTCCCACCAGTAAATTCATTTGTTTTTTCACTTTCTAAGGAAAAATGTTATAATGGCATCTAATGAAGAAATTTTGATTTAAATAGTTAAAATTTGCTAGAAGCGCCATCAGCTAACAATTTTGGGGGTTCTTCATGTTAAATAATATGAGCAAAGATTTTCTTCCATTGACTTTGAACAAGATGAAATCAAAACATAAAGGCTCATTATACTTACGTTCGGATGTGGAATGATTCTGGTATTCTCCAAAGGCTTGTTTGTCACAAAGCATTATGGGTGATGGAGAGCAGAAAGCCAGGGTGTTGCTGAGATAATATTCATTTATTCCACACTTGCTTTAGCTATGAATTATATGTATGGCACACCCAAACCCTTTGGTTTCTTCTTTTGGTGAAAACTTTGTTCTGCTGTATGATATGGTTAGCAAATTTATACTTGGTTATACCAGTAGAAGTAAGGACACAGACCAACACAAATGAGTATCTTCAAGGCTGAACTTTTAATCAGGTTCCACAGCCATATTTACATTAACACATTACCATGGCAGAGTAGATTTCTCTGATTCAGTGCGTAGGATTGGAAAGCAGAGTACTTGTAGGAGCTAGGGTCTTTCCCTGGAAGTATCTGGTGGCACTACCAGCTCAGGACATGGGTGGGGATCACTTCTCCTATTTCAGATGCACAGGAAAACCTGTAATACAAATGTGGGTGAGAATGTTTTAAATGTGCAGTTCTCAACCTGTGGGTTGTGATCCCTTTTGGGGGTCAAATGACCCTTTCACACCTAAGATAATAAAGAAACACAGATACTTGCATTATGATTCAGAACAGTAGCAAATGTACAGTCATGAGGTAACAATGAAAATAATGTTATGGATGGGAGTCACCATAACATGAGGAACTGTATTAAAGGGTCACAGCCCTTAGGAAGGTTGAGAACCACTCTTTTAAATGGAGCCTGCTGATTTACATGAAGCAATAATCACTGGTTCTCAGCTTTTCATGCTAGTGAAGCATGAAACACTTTATGACTGAGACATCTCTCCAGCCTGTAATGAACTTTGACGTCATTTGATATTGAGAGGCTGTAGAGCAAAAACCTGCATAACAGACATGGGTCTTTGTGTGGTGAGCCTGCCCTTCCTTCTGTTCCCATCCTAGGAGTCACCAAGCAAGGATGGGAGTGTGGCTTAAAAAAAAAAAAACTTGACACAAGCTAGAGTCTTCTTGGGAGAAGAACCTCAATTGAGAAAACACCTCTATCAGATTGGCCTATGGGCAAGACTATGGGAGCATTTTCTTGATTAATGATTGACGTGGAAAAGCCCAGTCCAGGGTGGGCAATGCCATCTCTAAGTAGGTCCTGGGATATATAAGAAACCAAAATGAGAAAGCTGAGGAGAGCAAACCAATAACCAGAGTTCCTCCATGGCCTCTGCTTCACTTTCTGCTTCCTTGTTCCTCTCTTAAGTTCCTGCCCCGACTTCCCTCAGAGATGGACTCTGACCTGAGCTGTGGAAGCCAGAGAAACCTTTTCCTCCCAAGTTGCTTTTGGTCATGGTGTTCACGGCAATAGAAAAACAGACTAAAACATGACCTAAACACAACTTAGTAAAGAAGGTGGGTTTAGCTTTAGCGACCAGTAAAGGCTTCCATATACAGTGGAGCTGGCCCTGGGACATGGGATTCTCAGGTTCTCTCTTACTGGCTTCACTCCCACTGGGACATGCAGACCATCAAGAGATACACCCTTCAGGGGAATGATCAGTCAGAGCCTCTTTCCATGTCTAAAACACATTCATGCACACATGCCCAAGTCAGGGCTCAAAATTGCTGCCATGGGTAAGAGAGAAACTCATTATAAATCATGGGAAATCAGAGAAAGTATTCATTGATATCTTTATTCTTTCAAATATGCGTTAGTTAGACATGTTATTCAAAAAGCATTTGTGATAGTTTTCTTAGAAACAGGTACAACTTTAAAATTTGATATTTCAAAGTAGATGGAAGTAACTTCAGCATTGGGGAGTGAAGAGAGGGAACTCCCTGGCCAGATAGCCTAGCTGAAACAGTGAACTTCCAGTTCAGTGAGAGACCCCGTCTCAAAGGAATAAAGTGGAGAGCAACAGGAAGGCATCCATTCTTCTCTGGCCTCTACTTGTGCATACCAAGGACCTGGCTTTAGAAGGGTGTGTCTGGCTGCCATGTGGAAGCCCACTGAGTGGCTAAGGAGTGGCTCACTGTAATGACTACTATAGTTGGGGCTTGGATTATGGTGAGGGCAGTTGGAGCTCCAAAGAAAGTAGAGATGAGCAGCTGGAAAACTGAAGATGTTTTAATGAGTGGATGTGTTTGGAGCAGCCGATCCCACCTTTGGGTCTGAAGCCTGGGTTATTTATCACTGCATATGTTCGTAGCTATAAGAGAGGATATGACACATCACAGAAAATACCTATGCTTTGAATGAATGAATGAATGAATACAAGGGTGATATTGTAACTCTATTATTTTGACCTCCAGCACCTGGAAAGCATAATCTCTCACTTAAAAGAAAAGAAATGCCAGATGCAGGTGGGTTTGAGTGTAAATAAAATGAATTGGATTCAAATGTGCTGAACTGAAAGTAAAGGTATTTTCCAAGACAAAATGTTCATCAAGCACTGTAGCTCATGGGAGAAGCCAGGGCTGTCAGCAAAAGAGTTTTAGTGAGACATTATAGTGGTATTTTATTTGTACTGAAATGTGATTTTATTTGTATGTTAATAAATAAAGTTGCCTAGGGGTCAGAGCTATTAGCAAGCCATAGCGAAAGCTGGTTGTGGTGGTGCACGCTGGTAGGATTTGCTAAAGGAGGCGCACACCTTTAATCTCAGCACTTGGTAGGCAGAGCTAGGTAGATCTCTGTGTGTTCAAGGATACAGCCAGCATTGGAGACACATGCTCCAATGTGTGTCTGGAGGTCTGTACAGACAGGCAGTGACGAGGCAGTCATGTGGTTGGGTTTATAACCAATGAGAAGGCAGAACAGAAAGTCTATTTAAAGACAAACAGACAGGAAGTAGCTCTCTTTCGGAGAGGTCTCTTGGCTGAAGAGCCTAGCTGTAGCAGGCAGGTAAGGCTCTTAGCTCTGACCTCTTGGGCTTTCATCTTTACATTGGCTCTGTGTTTCTTATTTAATAAGACGGTTGGTTACATCTACAAGACATTTGCAGAAAGACAATTCAGACTGGGTATAGACACAGAGAAGAATAGAAGCAACAACAACAAAAACATCTAGATTCTGGTGTGGATGCAATATATCCTCCCCTAAAGTTAATGCCAACGTGCACTATTTCTTTCAGTCTTGGAGATGGATCCTGGGAGATCAATCAGAACTCACAGAGAGCCAGGAGGAAGCTGGGGCTGGGAGAGCTGGGGATGGTTTTGAGTTTACTCCTCACTCTTCAGGCCCTTCTACTTGAAATCTCCTTTCTCTTCTACAAATCTCATGGAGTATTTGTAGGCAGTGGGAGAGAGATATCATTTCAGCTATAACACAAGTTCTTAATATGACCAAGGAAAGAAAATATAAATGTTTTCCCAGCAAGAGACTATATTTTTCCCTTGAAAATAGTTGAGGGCTTTGGATCCTTCTTTTCTGGTGTGTGCTTTTAGTTCACTCTTAGCAAGAGATATCAGAGGCAAGACGTTCTTCAGCTTACACAGAAGAGAAGCAAACATGTACCAAGTTATATTTGAGGTTAACCACACCTTGGCTGTCTGGGGGCTTCTACTTATTGCTATTTTTAGTGACAACACCATGAGAAAAATTCCAGTCTAACACTAGAGAAGTCTACACATTGAGAAGGGGGTGAGTCCATTAAAGTATAGAATTCTTTCAAGCATAGCACATCACCAAGAGGAGGAATCCATAACTACTGTTGACTAAATCCCCCCAAGACCTGGAGGTGTGAAATCAAAGGATGGTTTGGAGGGCGACCTGCCTGCTTGACCTGAACTTAAATGGACACAGAACTTGTGCATGCACAGGGCATGACCCCTTTCTGCCAGTTGGAAACAATATCTCAACAGCATTTTCAAAACTGTTCTTTGCATACTACTCTAATTCAACTGGAGAAACTGAGGCTTGGCAGCAAATTGATTTTTCTAAGTAATTCATTTCCCTACATCTCTCTCTTTTCAGATCAGAAAAATATTCATGACAGAAATCTGGATAGTAAGAACTGCAAAATAAATTATGCTCAGAGGAGTCAAAAGGCAAGACTGGTGTCTGGGAATGTCACACTGCATGCTGTTAGTCTCATTTACCTTCTGTTTACCCCAAAGGTTACCTTTCAACCACCACCATGTTCACATGGTCTGCGGACTATCTTGCTGTTAACCTGCACATAACAACAACAACAACAACAAGAAAAACAGGAAAGTAAGTCAAAATATAGAATGTATAATATCCAAATAAAATGAAAGAACAAAAAACCCCAGTAAGCCAGCAAGAAAATACTGTGTAACAGAGAATATATAAAGCACAAATAAAAGGCTCTAGAAATGTTTAATCCTTGGACGAGGTTAAATAAGTGGCCAAAACAGCACAAATGAATGGAGGAGTGGACAACAGCGCTGACTCCCGCTTTTTTATTCTTTCATTGTACTGTAGTGGATGGTGGCTATCAGTGTGATGTTTTCATCCTGAGGCCCGTGGTGGTTGACTGTACCACTCTATGGCTTGGAATAGTATCATAGAAAGTGAGGAGGAAGGCATAGTAGGGAAGTGAAGACACAGAACTTTGGGCTCACTTATGGCTCTATAAGGGCTAGGCCGTCATCACCTGGCTATAGTAAAGTATATATATATGTGTGTGTGTGTGTGTGTGTGTGTGTGTGTGTGTGTAGGAACACTACGACAAATAACGCTTTTATAGTCAGGAGATGTAATTTCTTCCTAGCCATAGATAAAAGGCATATGTACTTTATGGGTGATCACTCTGTCAATCTATGTCTAATTCTGACAAGGTACTTCCAGATTAATGACGTACTTTATGGGTGATCACTCTGTAAATCTGTGCCTAATTCTGACAAGGTACTTCCAGATTAATGACTTGATATGCTGTAGTCATTGCCTCCCAGTGTAGAAGATACCATCTTTCCTCTGTGTTCGTGTATCTATTTATTTGGAAGTTCTGTAAAACATCACCATGGGGAAGGCCACAAGGACTTTGTTCTCCAGCAGCAAATCCTGCTAAGTTCACATTAAAAGCAGAGCACCATCCTTACTTCCTCACCCACATGCCTCTCAGCTGACAGGGAAAGGCTTGCAGCACCTGCTAAGTGCCTCACTGAATAACTTAGAGCAACTGTGAAGCCCACACTCATTGTCTGAATGCAAATTGTGACTGTAATGGTTCAGGGAGAACCGACCTTCCCCGCAAAACTGCTCATTAATTTCTTAGGAGACCTATTTTCAGACAGCTCGCTACTAAATAAACTATGCCCGCGTTTCTGTTATGATTTCTTGTTATCTATATTAATAGCACTTAGGCACTTTCTGTACATATGCGATGTTCGCTCATTTACATTCATTGCTGTTTGATCATAGTCCAAGCAATGAGCCAGAGTGCCTCAAAATGAGGGGATGGTTTTTTGTTTTTTGTTTTTTTTTTTTTTTTTTTTTTTTTACCTTTAGTAAGGATAAACAGAGCAGCCATGACCAAACACTGGGATTGATTTCATGATTCAGGGGCCAGGGGAGTATTGAGGAGGAATGTAGAAACCAGATCAAGCACCAGAGGAAGAGAGTGAAGGATCTGATTTGAAGACTGAAGAAGGAAGGTTGGTAACCTGGTGAAGGAGGGCATGATAGAGGAGCCCTAGAGGGTGGAGGTGTCGGGGAGGTCTTTGAGTGACAGCGGGAACATGGGCAGCGCACCACACCTGACAAGCAACCCCTGTGTCACAGGTTTCCAGTTTCTAACTGGCATTCTTGATGACACCTGTACCACGTGTTCTATACCCCATGGACAGCTGAGGGTCCCGATGCCTTTGTTAACATCTCGTCCTTCATCTCATTGGGGGAGATGCACATGAGACCAATAGTTCTGCTTCCCATTTGGGCTTCATCTCTCCTAACCTCTTCTCCCTCAAGCTGCCCTGGTGGCTGGCTTGTTGGTGGTCTTTACTTATTTTCAATTAATTATGTAAGAAACTGCACCAGAGAAAAGAGAGTTCATTAAGCTCATCAGCGACATCACTTTTTTTTTTTTAAAGATTTATTTATTTATTATGTATACAGAAGAGGGTGCCAGATCTCATTAAAGATGGTTGTGAGCCACCATGTGGGTGCTGGGAATTGAACCCAGGACCTCTGGCAGAGCAGCTGGTGCTCTTAACTCGGAGCCATCTCTCCAGCCTGCAATGTTACTTTTTAGCAGGTAATGTTTTAGCCATATTTGCATCGGGCTCCTGGTACCATCCTTTGAGTTCTGGGGAAGGAGACACTCCCTCCCCGTTCTTCCTGCCCTGACTGAATGGGTGATTGGTGGAGTCAGCGCTCTTTCTTACTATGTTATTTCTGTATACATAGATCAGCATATTCACACAGGGAATGGCAGATCCAGGAAAGAATTTAAAATTTAGTGAAGTGTATATAATATATATTATCTAGCACATAAAAAAAAACCAGCACAGACCAAAGAGATAAAAATTTAAGTCATTGATTGTAACACACACACACACACACACACACACACACACACACACACACAGCATGAAGTTGGAAGACTAATAAAATATTAGATAGAAAGGGCATCTGTTTGATAGACTATTAAATACTCTAAGTTCCTATAGAAGCAAGGCTTGATAATGATTAAAATTGTTAATCAAGACCACTTGCCTTTCCCTTTTCAGTATTATTTTTTTAAATAAAAGATTTATCTCTAGTATTTTCTGAAACTAAGGCTTTTCTTTTTCTTTTCCTTTTTTTTTCTTTTGGTAACCTGTTATCTGTGATGACAAAATGAAGGATTACTGCATAATTTATTTCTTTTTTCTAAAAATGAAAGCTAACTGCTAAGACAGCTCCCACAATGAGGCAGCTAGCACAGACTTTAAATGTCAGAAACAGCAGAAATACCAGAATGCTGTTATTCCTGAGTAACCACTGGGGTCAGCGGACAGGCTGCTAGAATGACCGCTGAAGGTCAGCCCAGGGAGTGGGGGTTTTATTCTTGTGGACATATATAGCTGTTTCCTGATCCTGTGAACTCTCTCACAGGGTCAGAGAGAAAAGGGTCTTACCCAGTGTTACTGACAAATCAAATCAAAAATGCCTCTAAAGCACTTGTCCGAAAAGAGAAAATCAACAGGAAGAAGAAAAAAATGCTAAGTGCTCTGGCTGAGAAAACTCTTCTGGATCTAAATCCACATATGGAAAAATTTCTAGGTATTTTCTAAGTCCAACACGGAGAGGATATCATTTCTCATAATCCACCTCCCCAAAGTGACAGATTCAAAAAAAAACGCAGTAGCTAAATATAAATTTTTATCAGTATTTGTATTATCTTTGTTCCCAAAGAAAAGACTGCTCAAATTCCCTAACTTTATACCTTCTCCCAGACATTACTTCCAGAACATTCCAGACATGTCATGGTTGAACCTGGGGTGTATGTTCCTTGGACTTCATTCAATGTCAGCTCACTAATCCTTGCTTTTAGCACGCTGGGTTGAGACTAGAGTCTCTGGGTGACTTGTATTCTTGTGCGGTTACTCTGACACCCAACAGGCCTCAGATGCTGAAGACAGGCAGCACTGGGTGCTTGAGGTCACACTGGACGCAGCCAACCTCCTGCCAACTCTCAGGAATGATTTTCAGTGCAACCCTAGAGAGTGATTCTCACTGGGGTCTTATTTTGGAACTGAATTATCCTCGGATAAGAGGGTTTATGCTTCCTGGCCCCTGACCATTTTAGAGTTACAGCTGCTTTGATTTTTTTCCACGTAGGGTTTCATTCTGGCTCTGTGAATGCCATACTATCAAGTTGAAGTGTGCTTTAAGAGAAGAAAGTGAGATTTTTGCTAGGAAGATGTTTTTCAGTCTTTTTAAAGAAATAAGAAGTACATTCAGATACCAACTAACAAACAATAAGCCTTTCAGTGTCTTGCCAGAAGTAGTTTGGGGTCAAATACTGAAAGAAAAGTGAAATTGTCAGAGCAAGAACGATACACAAAAGGTGGGATATAGTGCATGGAAACTTGACTTTCTAAATGTGTCAAACATCAAATTAAATGTGAAGTACGAGCCCAGGCTCACGCCTCAGCTTCTGTGTTTCCTTTCCACAGTTATCTTTAGTGCTTGAGAATGACCTCCTATGCAGGGGGCCATGGAACTGACCCTCCCTAATGCCTACCTCCAGGTAACAATCATAGCCCCAATGTCTGTGTTCCCTAAAGAATGAAAGTGCGAGCTTTCAGAAAGAACTGCCCCATAGCCCTTGTGCCTTAGCGTAGACGGCTCTTCCCATTTGAGTCACACAGGCTCCTGGCTAATTTTAACAAACGTCCACTCTTCAGCTTTTGAAGGTAGTCAACTTCTCCAGACTGATCAACCATTCAAGTCATTCTCTCCCATTTTCACTCAGCCAGCTGTGATTCCCTCTTGCTAGCCAGCTGTCTTTCATCCTTTGTCCCAAGCAGAGTCTCTTCCCTGACTGGGAAAAATACAAAGCAGACTTCATCTTAGTGGTGTCTCTTTTGTACTATGTTCATGATGATGCAACTGAAGGTGATTCTCAAATGCGGAGTATGGCTGAGAAAGAATTTGAGAAGCTCACACCAACGATACCATGATAACAACACAGTTAATAGCAGGATCCGGCCACAGGGAATTCATCAAAGTTAAACTTATGGCTGCTATTTATCCAGATGGACAGATAGGGTCAGAAAAGCCTAAGGAATTTGCTCCAAGTCAGCTAGTCATTGATTGAGTTCAGAATCAATCCCAGGACAGTATCTTTATAAAAGCCAATATCACAAACACCCTTGATCACCTGACAGTAGGTGAAAAGAGGTACACAGCAATTTAGCTGCCCAGTTCCCAGAACCAGCAGCCTATATGTGTCTGCATGGTGCTCTGTGTATGCTCATACATATACAAATATATATTAATGTGTAATGTAATATGATACAATGGCTTAAACTGATTGTCATATATATTCCTAACATACATGTTGTCTTTTATCACATATATATGGAGAGAGTCAGTGCAGCTAACTGTCTCGAAGCTTGTAAGGTTGGTAGTGCAAGGTCTATAAAATAGGCTGGAAATGCCAGAAGAGCAGAGGTGGCCATCTCGTGTCTCAAGGCTGTTTGGAGGGAGGAGAATCCCCTCTTTCTCATGGGAAGTCAACTTTCTAGGACTTTCCCATGCTTGGATGAGGTCCATCACATTGTAGAGGGCAGCCTAATTTATCCAGAGTTCACAGATTCAATTGCAAATGCTACCTAAGAAATATTCTCTCTTTACTGATGCTTGAACAAACTTGGAACCACAGCCTCGTCAATGGGACCCATTAAAGCTCAGCATCACATTGATGGTGGGAGTTGTCTAACACTGGGGACTCACAGCTTAGGGACTTTCCTGAGCATCTGTGATCTTACTACTGTATCTGCGAAGCAGAAGGCAGGAGGTGGGTGGTGTGGGTGGTCACAGCCCAGTCAGGGTCACCCGACGGTCGCTAGAAGTCTACCCTCAGAGAAAGACTTACTAAGAACCCAAAGAAGTCTGGTTAAAGGTGAAGGCTGTGGTGATGGCTCCGTAGGTAATGTGTTTACTACGAACACATGGGTTTTAATCCTGAGAGGACACATAGAACCAAACACAGCAATGTAAACTGTCAGGGCTCCTACAGAGAGACGGGAGGCAGAGAGAATCCCAGGAAGCTTATGGGTCAGCTAGCCTGGTGTATGCTGTGCTGTACTCCTGAAGACGTTCATAGCAGAGAAGGTGGAAGGAGAGAACCACCACCAAGGTTGTCCTCTGACCTTCATGTTTGCACACACACACACACACACACACACACACACACACACACAC
>CABHPP010029358.1:0-11694 GCA_902168425.1 Peromyscus attwateri | reverse complement strand
TCTCTCTCTCTCTCTCTCTCTCTCTCTCTCTCTCTCTCTCTCTTTCACTGTGTTAGTCAACTTTTCAATGGTGTAAAGAAATTCCTAACAAAGACAACTTAGGAAGTGAAAAAATTACTTAGCTTATAGTTTTGTACACTGGAGGCCAAATATCTTAGCTCGAGGTTGGCAAGGGCTGCCCTTTGGCTGCATCACCACATGGTACAGACAGCGGGTAGAGGGTGTACAAGAATAATCATGTGATCATATCTCCACCTAGGAGCAGGAAGGATAAGATGAGCCAGGCTTCCTCCTATATTAGCAATCTTCTCAAAGGAATTGAAAAAGTTACACCAGGACTGAACATAGACCCATCTCTCTCTCTCTCTCTCTCTCTCTCTCTCTCTCTCTCTCTCTCTCTCTCTCTCCCCAGTCTTCTAATTTTTAAATAAATTTTCCTTATTCCTGAGAACTGCATACATGTATAGAATGAAACATGATCATATCTACCTCCATCCCTCCCTCTGTCTCCCTCCATGCCCTCCCCCAGTGTTGACAACCCACTAAGTGCAACTACTGCTGCCCATATGCGCAAGGATGTGGAGCCGTCCCTGGAGGGGTGTACCACTTCTTAGAGCCCATAGCACATCCCAGTACCACCACCCTAGAGACCAAACTTTCACGTGAACTCCCATGCAACACAAAACTGACTCAGAGCCAACCATAATAGTTGTCTTATTTAACTTTTTCTTTGAATCAGGTGTTTCATTATTGCACTCATGGTCATAAAACTCCAGCCTTTGAAGTGTTTGGTTTTTATGTTATTTCTAAATTATCCCACACATATGATTTGATTTTATCCCTATAAGGAATTCTCTAATAAAATAATGTGTGGTTTCATTTCTCATCTTCATGCTTTGAGCAAGTGTATTTCTCATTTGTCCCAAATTTATCTCTAAGAAAAATCAAAACAGGAAGGCTATCTTGCTCAAAGCAAATAATGTAATGGGAGTGCGTTGTCATGGGCAACATGTTACTTGCAGTTCTTTCTTTGTGACCCTGATGATGCAAGAATCAGACCTGAATTCCTGTCAGGAACATTAATACTTTTGATGAAAGCAAACGGTCGCCTGTTTAGTATGCTAACTGGTAAACAATCATTAGACAATAAATGACTGAAGAAGCAAAATATATTTTTGTAGTTATGTAATGCAAGAAGACCTCAGCAAAACCATTGCTATGATAGAATGGATTGCATGGCCACAACTACTGACTTCACCTTCAATTAAGCCAGAGATTATTATTGTTTTGTATGACAATTAACTTTACTAAAGCTTTACTGAAATAAAACTATAATACACATTTATAAGTTTTTTTTTTAAAGAATTTGCAGTTGTAAGCTCTACCTTAGACCCTGTTTCATTGTGTGTCAAGTCCATCCTGGGAGAAGCTTAGAGATTACTCATCACATAATTTATGTATCTTGGTTCATTTCCCTTTCCTTTGACTTTCCAGTGGAAGAATGCATCACAGAGCTCTGCCAGTGCCACCATGATGCCCAGTATTCTGCTACACCTCACCTTTACTAAGTCTCGTTCAGCAGAGGGAGCTGCCTGAATCCTGGTGGTTATTTCCTCCTTGTTAAGAAATTGATTTTTAAGTTAGTATACAAACTAATGGGCTTCATTGTGATCTCTGTGTGTCTTTATGCCTTGTTCTTATTCATAATTATCTCCTTTTTGACATTTGCTCATCTTCCCTACCCCTGTTCTTCTATGGAATTACAACTTAACTATGTGTCCAAGCTAGGCATCATAAAGTTATTTTAATTTCTCTTCCTCCATATTTAGAACATTTCTAGCATGGTATGTCCATTCAGCTTCTGCTGGATCTTCTAAGCAGAGCCTTCCCTCTGGACTGCTTTAGAGCCAACAGTCCTCATGTCTCATCTTCATCACCAAGTAGATAAATAGTCAGGTGGTTGGTGAAATAAGTGACTGTTAATTGGGTCTTGAGTACCTGTAATTACAACACTTGAGCAATTGGAAGTCTAAGGAGGAAGACTGAGGGTTTGAGACCAGCATGGGCTATATTGTAAGTTCTGGCCAACCTAGCCTAGGCTAAGATAGGCAAAAGTGGGACACTGACTAAGGCTGAGTGAATATATATTTCCTGTCTCATGCCCATAATCCCAACATTCCAAAGGCTGAGTGAAGAGGACAGTATGTTGAAGACCAACCTGAACTGCGTAGCAAAGTTCAGACCAACCTAGGATGCCTAGCAAAGCCCTGTCTTAAAAAAGAAAAGCCACAGAAAGAAATGAAGGAACATGTCTTTGTTTCCTCACACTGATGCCTAAGTTAACATTTTAAAAATATTTTCCTTTAAAGTATTATGTAATGCCCTATGTCCTCCAAGACAAAGATAACATTCCGAGCATCTATTACATAAAGGCATCAAAATGTGTCCACATACAGAGGTAAAAAAGATGGAATCCTTTACGTTGAAGGACATCTAACAGGAAAACAAAAGTATAATACAACAGTGTAACTGTTAGGGTCTGAGAGAAGTCTCATAAAAGACCACCAGTGCACATATGCAGTCAGCAAGAGCATTTATTAAAATTCCCAACATGTTGAAGTCTAACCATCTGACAAAGTTGCAAATAGCGACCCCAAGAGAAGCTCTCAGGCTCCTCTTAAGCAGGGTTAGGGGAATTCCAAAGGAAAGAGATTGGGCTGATTGGTGGGTTTAAAGAAAAAAGTTCATAGGATTGATAGGTGGCTCTCGTGGTTAGGGAATTTCCCACAGCTGGGTAGGGAGAGCTATCTTTAGTTCACAGAAGGCTGTGGGCACCTGCTGATTGGTTGCCCCTGAGTTGTGGTCTCCCCAAGAACTGCTTGCTCAGCTCCCATCAGCCCCCATAAACTGAAACTAAGGCCTGGTCCCTAGCAGGGGCTATTAGAAACCTGCCATAGCTCTAGACTTGGCTCCCCAGCCCTCTCAGTAACGGATGATATAATGTCATCATAATATGCAGTGGAGTAGTGGTAGTGCAGTGTGCAAAAGGCAGAATGACCAATTCTACATAGTGTCACTGAAGAAGAATAGATATTTTTGACTATTTGTTGTAGAATAGATAAGTTTTTTCCAAGTAAACAAATGAGAGAAGACTTCCATGCCAAGGAAAAAAAAAGTGCAAGCTTTGATGCCTGAGTAAGTATTGCTTCTGTAGAAACCTTACATTACTGAACACTCACTAGGGACATATAAAAGTATTAGATGATACATATATCAGTTATTCTCACACTTAGCACAGACTCACTTCTCAATAAATATTTGTTAGGCAAATTATTCTGTTCCTCATTTACGTATAAAGGGTTATGATGTTGGAGAGTATAGAAATAGTTGTAAAAAATATAATATATGTAATAATTTACATGTACACACTCAAGAGATTCTGATTAGAAGTAGGAATCTCAGAAGCGCCCATGCCCTCATGTAAATATGGGAAGTGGGAACCATGGTAGTATCTCATTGAATGGTAGAAGTTTCTCTTTAAGAAGGGAAATCCCTTGATGAGCCAATGCAAGAATGTCTAGGTCTAGAAATATGTGACTCTACCCTTGAAAAAGAGGGACCAGGGTCCTAGGACCATCATCAACATGGAGGATAACCCAATCTTTTTTGACAGAATAAGCAAAGTGATCATAACGGGAAATATGTTCTGGAGGCACTAATTTCAGAGTAGAAAGGGGCCCTCCCTTAAATAAAAACAGTATCAGCTATCAGAATTCAGCTCAGGGCTGAGGTGTACCTACTCTGAGATAGGATCTACAACATTGTCTCAAAGTTCTGTTTGCTCAAAAGATGCTGTCAGTCAATGCTGCTTAAACCACACTTTAAGCTAAAGACCAAGCTTAGTTGGTTAAGTTCTTCCCACATAGGCATGCAGACCTGAGACTGATCTGCACAATGTGCCCCTGTCATCCCAATGCTCGGGAGGCAGCAATAGCCAGATCTCTGGGGGCTCTTTGGCCAGCCATTTCAGCCTAGCCAGCAAGCTCTCGGCCAATTAGGGGTCTTGCCTCATTAAACAAGATAGTCAGCTCCTGTGGACTAATACCCAAGGCTGACCTCTGGCTACTTTATGTATATGCACAGCACACACATATACCAAGACCTACACACACACACACACACACACACACACACACACACACACACACAAAATAAAAATTAGAGAACATTTTATCACTTTGTGAATTTCCAGGGATCCTAACAGCCTTCATGTGGTATTCCTAGAAAATAAGTTTATTTTCATTTTGGAAATCTGTATGAAGTATCTAAGAACTATTCTGGAAGCTATATCCAACAATTGCAGTTAACAGTTGCTAGTTTAACTACCATGTTGTGACAAAAATACTAACATTCATCAAATAGTGTATTTGTTTCTCAACACCTCCACCTCTTTACACCCATAAAAAGACTAATTTTGGCCAGGAAAATGAATTCAGAAGATTCTATGCATGATCATCTGGTTTCTCTGACACTAAGTGTGAAGGGACATCCCCATCCTAGATGGTACCACTATAAAGTATGAAGCCTCCATTAACCTAGGTACAGATCCCTGTCAGGGATGATCACATGACAGAGGAGGCAGTGAGAAATAAGTGGCTTATGTAAGATCACTAAGATTTGTCAACAGCACAACCCAGCCTAGCCTGATTACTACATACGACTCAATTGTTGGGTTTCATTTCAGCTATTCTTAAAATATTATCTCAATAGACACTTATTGAGTAGCTACACTCTACTCAGTATGTCAAATGGATCATTTAGAACTGGTGCCCTGATGGAGTGTATAACAAAGTTAGGAAATCATAATTATTGTCAATAATAACAACCATGAAGTACAATAAGCTTTGACAAGTATAACAGACACCACCATGACAATCTTAAGAACATCGCTGTTTGTATACATTCTTTTCTGAATGACAAGATTGGAATATGTTTACCTTAGCTAGGAACAAATGATTTATTTGCATTTAAGTCTTCTCACTTCCAATTACTTACAATGTGCACCTTTGTGGAAAAGACACCCACAATTTTAACAATTCTACAGTAAAGTGAATGAAGAAGTAAACAGTTGCAATCCAGCCACCGGCCACTGTCATGGTAAATACAGTAATCAGGCCATACCCATCCAGAGAAGTCAGGGAGCATCAGCTTCTGGTCCTTATTTTAAAGGCATTTAGAGGGCAAGCCAAATTCCTTCTTGTCATTTTCTTAAGCAAAACACTGTGGCGAGAGTTTCTAATTCAATTCATCACTTAGGAAAGTAAATAAGAAAGTAAGAAAACTGGGCGATGAAGGAAATCAACTGCTCAATATACATACACAGTAATAAATTAACCAATTCATTGACTAATTAATTAAAAATACTTTATTACTTTGTAAGCTTGCAGGAGAGCCCAGTGCATGCCTTAGCAGCCTGCCTACGGTACTCCTTCAGAATAAGCTTCTTTTTATATCTAAAAACTTGTATTAAAGGATCTGACAACAAATTTTAATTTCTGTTAGATATGACACAAACCATCATGCAAACACAGGCTACAGTGATGAGCATGACTTAAATTATACATTAGAGAAATATATTAAAAATCAAAAGTCATTCATTTTTTTTACTTTTTCTTTCACACCCAGATGGCCTTGTCTAACTACATATTTTCTCTTGACCATGCAGTACAGAATGAAGTGTTATAGTCTCCACTGAAAGTTTTTATTTAGTTTTGCTCATTCACAAGCATAAATATATTTTATATGCCTACAATCTTTGCATGGTGTTTATACCATTAGGAACAAAACTGTATAGGACTCTAGCATTCCAGCAGAGTTATTTAATTTTTAGCAATATATTCCTCAGAAATTCCACCAGACTCCCCCTGCTCACATGATTTTCCATTCACATGTGCAGAAGCTGATAGAGCTTAGTTTTGTTAAAACAATGTCAAGTCATTTCTACGAACCTTAAAAATCACAGAGCATTCTCTTGTATTGTCACAATTTCAGTATTCAAGGTGTACAATATAATCTATAGCTGTCACTTCTAGAAGTCATTTCCAGCAGGGGAATGTAAACTAAAACCTCTTTGTCAGGTACATTTCTCAAAGATATATGTTTTGCTTGTAATGATATATTCAATTATGTGTTACCATTTGTGCAAGTCCTTTCACAGTTTGTAGGTCAATTTTAGTATCAATCAGAAGAGTCAAATTTATGATCCATTAATCTATAGAGAGCTGAAGAATTTTTCTCAAGGTGTCAGGAGCGGTTTCTTTCAATATGCACACACACACACACACACACACACACACACACACACACACACACATCTTTAAAACCTCAAAGTGTCATGAGCAAGTCCTCTAGCTTCTGTGTCATGCAGGCACAGTGCCTCAGGTAAATCTCTGATGTGCAAGTCACAGGATCACTTTCAGCTTGAAGTTTTGCTTACTCCAAGACAGAAGCCATCTTTGTTAACCACTTGGTACAAATTAGTAACTGACAAATGGCAACGTGTCCCCATAGATTTCACCACCTGAGATGTCACAAGCAATTTGATGTTAATATGTACTTCCATGCAGGCACTATCACTAGCCATACCCTAATATTTCCTGAAGGCTTTCCTTAAGTATCTCAAGGCTCCTCAACACAGATAGTTTCTTTTCTGGTGTACCTCCTACAACCTCTATGCCCAAAACTTCTTCAATATCATTGATATTATTTATATTGCACATAGATGTAGCTAGCCTGATGGTATTTGTTGTGTATGGCTTTTCATCAGCTACAACAGAACCTAAATGTTTTTTAAGTCCTTTATCAAATTATTCATGAGGTTCTTAGATATTTCTTCAATATTCTAAGCTAGTATTCCTGGTTGAAATTAAATTTGCCAATTTGTTATTTCCTGTTAGGACATACAATTCTTTCTATTTTTAATATAAACATTCTTTTATAAACTCCTCATCAATTTAAAAATGTTTCTAGAACAAGTTGTTCATGCATATAATTCTAGAACTCCAGAGGTCAAAGGAATAAGAATGCACAATTCCTCCTTGGAGACACAGTGAGACGACCTAGGCCATTGTTGGGTGCAGTGGGAGACCATGTCTCAAAAAAATTGAACAAAAGCATGTTTCTAATGCTAATGAAATATTTGCAGCTACTGCTTAACTATGATATTACTCCGAGTTTTTAATTCAAAAGATAGGACTCAGTTTTCTTTTTTTTCTTTTTTGTTTTTTCAAAAAGGGTTTCTCTATGTAGCCCTGGTTATCCTGGAACTCACTCTGTAGATCAGGCTAGCTTTGAACTCAGAGAGACCCACCTGCCTCTGCCTCCTAGTCCTGGGATTAGAGGCGTGTGCCACCACTGCCTGGTTAGACTGTTTTCTAAAGAATGGATCTTTTTCTCAGGTCCTTAAGTTACTCAATGGACAAGTTTTCTACTTATTAATGACATTTCTTAATACGATTGTTTACATAATGATATTTTTAAGTTGCTGCTTGGGGACAGAAATGCATTTTACATATACACAAGAATAACCTTCAGTTTTAGAAAGAAATGTGCTCTCTTCCACATGTACCATCCTCTCAGCTTATCATTTATTTTCCCTCGTTTGATAAGATGTACCAGAAATCATTCATCTTTGTCTCTGTGAAAGAAAACAATGGGTATAAATGATTTGGGCAGCTGAAGTTCAGACTGCTGAGGCCTAGCGATACTAGAATTCTAATTTTCCAAATAGAAAGCAAACTCCTGGATTTTCTGCAGAACTGTTAAATTTTTACATGTTTGAGAATTCAAACTATATTCAAATGCTATTCAGCCCAAACGAAGCAAGTCAGAACTGCATTTATATCATGACTGGATTGTGATGACATGGGCTTTCATATCAGAGTAATTAATTCAGTCCTTGTCTAACTGTCCTAAATCTAACTAACCTCAGATTTAGCTATAGAGCCTAATCTGAGAAATCCTCAAATAAATCAATTTTGCATGGCCATTAACCAGCAATAACATTGCTTGTCATTCAAATAGTGAACCAATGGATACATACAGTAACATTAACAGTACATTAATCACTATCATCAGTAGCTAATGAAATGTTTTAATATGCTAAAGGAATTTTAATAAGGAATAGTATTTTAATTGTGTTATATATAATCTGCCTCACAAATGGATACAATAATGATCAACATGCTCTTCTTCCACTGAAATCAATTATTTTTCATCACATATTGTCAACAACAACTTGAAGAATACTTTATTATAAGTCATATCCAATAGATTTTACAAACCCAGATCCATGGATAAAGAATATCAAACATTTCTGTTCCATAAAAATTAGTTTATAACGACTTAGCCCCTTGAAATTATTTTCTAGTGACTCAAATTAACAACTAAATTATTGAGTCATAATGAGCTGTGTGTAAGGTCATCAATCTCATTTGTAATTTAACATAGAAATATAGAGAGTTAGTATGACTCAGAAAATAAAACTCAAAAGAAAGACTGCATAATGAAGCTTAGAGAACAAAAGGTAAGTAAAGCAAAGTAAAGTGGGTAAAGTATAATAACTATTCCAGAAAGACAGATGAGATTAGATGGTAGACACACACACACACACACACACACACAGACTCGTAGGTCTTAGGAAGTCATATTTCCTCTTGGATAACAATATCATCTCTTAAGTCCATAATGCAGAGTATATCGTTAAGCTCAAGTCTCAAGAAAAACATAGTGTTGTGGGAAAATTACTGATTAAATATCTTCTAATATAATACTATCCTGAGTTCCACTGACAGTGTCAGAGAAATACATGGAGTCTCCTTAAATTGCATACAAAACTTTATGTGGTGTAATGTTTTCGAGGTCAAAGCTTATAATTTCCACAATATCCTATTAGTTTAAAAGTATTTCAGTGCTAGGAGGTGGAAGCAAGAAATGAACTTGGAGCTGGAGAGGTAACTCAGCTGATCAAGCGCCTGCCTTGTCTGCATGAAGCCCCAGGTTCCATCCCCAGCACCATATAAAACAAGTGTGATGGTATACATCTTCAATCTCAGCACCTTTAGGCAGGAGAATCAGAATTTAGCAGTCATCTTTGGCTACATAATGAATATAAGGTTACCCTCCGCTAGAGGTGAGAGGGAGGGAAGAGGAGGAGAGAGCGGGGAAGGAGGGAGAGAGGAAGTAACAAATGAATTTGATTAGTATTTCTGACTGAAAATCTAAAATTACAAGACATTATTAAAAGTAATTATGTTCCAGCAAGCTCTTAGTCATTGTTTTGCCAGGTTCTCATTAAGTGTGCAATAAGGAATTACAGTTACTCAATAAAATCATTACAAAAGTTGCTGTAATGTTGTAGGAGAGCAATATTGTATTACTGCAAAGCTGGTAAATCATGAAGCCAAGAGAGGACCTTTCTATGACACACTAGCTTGGAGATTTTGGGGTAAATATTGAGGAGTCATATAGCTGGCCATATGGTGGGACTAGCTTTACTATTTAGGACCCACCTTACTGATTTGCACTATGGCTGTGGACTAGTCACACTTCCACCAGCAATGTATAAGGGTTTTGCCTTTTTCTTCCCTCCACATTTTCAACAGCATTTGTTTTCCATGTGTTTTCTTCATGACTATCATTTCTGTAATGGGTAGTGATGCTGAACATCTTTTCATGAGTTGATTGGCTATTTGGCCTTCATCTTTTGGTAATTGTCTCATCATTTCATTAGCCCATTTGTTGACTGAGTTGATGTTTAGCTTTTTTATTTATTTGTACATTCTAGATGTTAGTCCTATGTCAAGTGTATAACTAGCAAAGATTTTCTTCCATTCTTTTGCTGTCTCTTCCCTTGGTTGTTTCATTTGCTGTGCAGAAGCTTTAAATTTCATGAAGTCCTCCTGGTCAATGGTAGAGCTATTTCTTGAGTGCTGTAGCACTATTTACAATTGTTAAGTTATGGAGCCAACCTTGGTGTTCATTAATAGAGGCATGCATAAGAAAATGGGGATTATGCTTACAATAAAACTTTCTTCAGCCATAAAGAAGAATAAAGTTATGTTGACTACAAGAAAGCTGATACAAATAGAGACAATCACATTAACAAATTAAGTCAATCTCAGAAAAACAAATATCACATTTTTCCCTCACTTGTGTGTAGAATTTAGAGATGCATAAAACCATATATTTACAGGCAATGTGATAAGTAGAAGCAAAAGTTCCCAGAAAGTGGCTGCATCTTTAGACTGGGGGCTTCTGCAAGCCTGACTAACTGATTAAAACTTGGATGATTGTGAAGAGTCTGAAACGCTGCCTGGTTACAATTTATCTTGGAAAAGCACTAGGGTCAGATAACAGGTGTACTGACAGCACCAGTACCCCGGGCCTTTTCATATGTGTGACACACAAAATGAAGTGGAGCATTGCTGTCTGGACCACCCACAAATAAAGGAACTACTCATGATGTGTTTCAGCTCTGTGTTAAAAAAAAAAAAAAAAGTCAGACAGTAAAGCATGTTTACTTTGTCAAACAGATCCAATCACTTCTCAGAAAACAGCTGGTATAATAAAAAGGTATTGTTATAAAGTTGCTTCTCAAATAGAACCCTGAGTGCCTGTGGTCAGCAGGGAAGTCAGTCTGCCCTCAGTATTTGCATAAGATATCGATGTCTTAACCACAGGCTTAAGTGTGAAAGGCAGAGGTTGTGCAAACTTTCCTGGGTTTAACACTTGCTTTTTTGTTGTTGTTGTTCTGTTTTGTAAAAATGATACACTTTAGAAAACAAAATCTCAATATTGAATAAAATAATAAAAAAGAAAGAAAACCATGAACATAGGGATTTTCACATATTTCCATCTAAATTTGATAGAAAAGGGAAAGAAAAATCATGGAATCCAATACTTGAGCAGTACGTAGCCAGCTTGATACAGTGACGACGCAGAGGAGACGAGCATCACAGAGGTCTTTCTGTCATCCAACCACACTAAAGACTTCAAGACAATTCAAAGAAGAAAGCACATGCTGAAGGGAAACAGCACTATTCACCATGCTCTTAAAATAAGACCTATATTACTCCTAAAGACAAGCCAAGGAACCACATAAAATCTCTGCAAAGAACTGAGAAAGTTTGCTGAAGTTTCTGAAAAGACTTCCTAACTAAAGTGTATGATAGGCCAGATTCCTTTCTCTTTTTTTGTTTATTTTTGAGATTGTACTTTAGTTCATTTCTCCCTTCCCTTTCCTCCCTCTAAACCCTCCAATCCCCACAAATGGCTCTCTTTCAAATTCATTATGCCACGTTCTTGAAAGGAAAACTCAACATAGTTGTAAGATGTCAGATTTGCACAAAATAATTTTCAGATGTAACTCACTGGCAATTAAATTCCTTATGTAAATAATGAGAGATATGAGATTTGACAAACTAGCTGCTAAATTCATAAGAAAGAATAAGTTCAAGGGTCCAGAGAGATGGCTTGCCAGGGAAAGGCATTGTTGCCAAGCCTAAGGACCTGACTGACCTCAATCCTCAGAACCCACAGGTGGAAAGACTGACAGCAAGCAAGTTCTCTTTTAAGATCCATAGGCACACATACACACACACACACACACACACACACACACACACACACACACAC
>CABHPP010029354.1:0-16280 GCA_902168425.1 Peromyscus attwateri | reverse complement strand
ACACACACACACACACACACACACACACACACAGAGATACACACACATAGAGACACACACAGATACACACACACACTAGCTTGGTACCTAGTCACCAAGAGACCTAACAAATAGTAGGCTCATACAGGTGAGATGACTTGGAAAGTCCACACCAGAAGCATGTTCTAACCTTGACTATGAACTCACTTTTGGTGATTGATGCCTGGCCATCTATGGTTGTTCCTACAATGGTTCTGACTCTCATGCTAAAAGGGAACTGCAATACCCACTGAATTGTATACATAAAAATCAAGATGGTGACTTCTCTGTGTGATTTACCTCCGTTTTTAAAAAGAAATGATATTCTAACACATGCCACAACACAGAGGAACCTTGAAAACACTAAGTAAAATCATCTAGACCCCAGATCCCTAGTGCAGCACGCTTCCACTCATCCTAGTATCTGAGTTCTCAAACATGTAGAGACAGACAGTGAAATGGTCACTGCCAGGGACTGGGAAATGTGGAGAATGAGGGTCTAAAAGAGCCGTGTCCTGAGATGGATAGTGTGATGGTGACAGAATTAAATCACTAATGGCACAGAACTCCGTGTCTAAAAGCAGTTTCCTTCTAAAGTTTATATTATGTGCAAGCACAAGTCTCAAAGGAGGATGAGGAACCATCACGAAAAAATTTTAAGCAGAAATAAATAAATAAATAAATAAATAAATAAATAACTTGGGGGAAAATGTAAGACCTATAATTTCAGGACTCAGGAGAGTGGGGTAGGAAGATTGTCATGAGTTTGAGGCCTGCCTACATAATATAACAAGTTGGAGGCAAGCCAGGGCTATCTCAAAAGACCCTGTTTCAAAACACCAGTAAAATAAAAATAACTATTTAAACGGTATGTTTACTGATTCAGCCATTCTCTTAGCCTTAGGGTATAAATGTGGCTTATGTACAACTTTGGCCATTCATGAAATCATCATGTTTAATACATTGCATTTAAAAGTGTAACTCAGAAAGCTCGCCTGTTAATTCAGCATGTTTATGGGGCTGTTTGGGAGGCAGAGTACTTGGCACTTCACAGAGCAATCAGTGCAAATGTACTGATTACATTGGATTTTGAAAGGTCCACACAATCCTTCTAAGGAGAGCCAAGCCTGTGCACCCAGGGAAGTTCTCTGTTCTCATGGGTTTGGAAGATGTGTCACTTAGGTTGCAAAGAGAAGGTAGGGCCACCATATTTCAATAGAGTTTTCTAATGCAAATATGGGTGGAAGGCCAAGCATGGGGAAGCCCTGTCCTTAGCAAAATTCTTCCTTAAGTTGCAGGTTTTCCAAGGCTGTCTCACTGTTCCTTGAATTTCAAGATGAGCTTGTCTAGTCTGCCCTTTTTGTACACTTGTCCCATTCCTGTAACCCCTGTGACCATCTGATGGAATCAGCTTGTCCTTTATCAGTAAGAAATGACACCTCCGAGCTGTCTCTGAAGCACACTGTTGTCACAATGATTAAATGATGGGAATGTGAAGTCCTTCCAACCACAGCACATGGTCAGTGCTGCCTAAATGATGTCATGTCTTTGTAGCACGGCACAGTGTCATGCTCTGAGGAAGAGAGTGGAGAAATGCAAATCTGACTGAAGCCATGCTTCCTACAGAAGTCCTTTGCAGAGATAAATTGCTCAGCAGTCTGCTCTACTGTGCCCTGGAATCAAGACAAGTGTCCCAGCAGTGTGACAGTGCTTTAGAGTTCTGCCTGAGAATGGTGTGTCCAGAACATCTATGGCAGCCGGAATTGGTAGACCATACAATCCATGCTGTTTATTGACACTTACACACATCATTCTGCAAAATGTTTGGTTTTATGTGTTCTGAGCCATTTACTAAAGAGTATGTGGATAGATTCAGAGGGCTGAATGAAAAAAAGATGTTTGTTTGTTTTGTTTTCTCCTGTGATATGGGGTGAGCAGTGGGCCTCCAATAGAATCAAGCTCATCCTAGGCTCAGTTGCCTGGATGGTTCTCCGTTGTAGGGTACCTGCCTTGTGCCATGTGGGATCCATTCTTTGGTGTGTGTGTGTGTTGTTGTATCAAAACACTTTGTTGTTGTTTAAGAAGAGGTTTACTTAGTTCACATAAGTGTAGATTCCAGAGTGTGGTACCAGCATCTGCCCTGCTCTGGTGAAGATCTCAGAACTGGTGGCACAGTGGCAGGAACATGCAGAGAAAATCTGTATCAGAAGACAGGAAGCAGGAGATGCTTGCTTTCTACCAACCGGCTTTGGTCTGAACTCACCCAATCTGGGAGCCAGCTTTAATTCCTCCTGAGAACAATGTCCCCATGACCTACCCATCTTCTCCTAACCCCTGCCTCTTTAAGTTTCCCACCTTCACACTGCTGCACTGGTAGTCCAGTATTTAAACAACAATACCCTTTAATTTTTACATTCTGAGGGGGACATTGCTATCAGTGCCATTTTATAGACAGGAAAACCGAGGCTTGGGAATGGCCAGAGTTATATGACAGACAAGAGCCAATGTTCAAGCTCAGTAATTGTGTCTCAAAATTCTCAGTGTTTAGTTATAATTATTCAGTTGTAATTACTGGAGTCTTTATCTTTGCTTTAGCCCTTTGGAAGAATTCTCAGCATGGATACTGTCACAAAGAAAAAATGTGATTAATGGCAATCTTTCACATCATGAAACAGTGTCAGCCAACAAAATATATGACTTGGGCACCTTTGGATGTCACTCATAGTGTCACAGCCAGAATAACTTTATGGTGGCTCCATCTCTGGGTTTCACAGTTCTTGCGTTGTTCAGAGCCTATGCAGTGCTGTTTCTGCCTTTCTACAGAACACTGACTCCATAACACAGCCTTTGTTCCCCTCTCTCCGTCTCCACACTGTTGCTTCTTTCAGAGTGTCCCTTGTTTATTCTGATTCTTGAAGGAGACTGACGCAAAGATTGCCCAGGGTACCTACGACATCACTAAAGTTCTGAAAAACTGAGTAAAAGACTTTTATCAGCATGCCATATCAACCATGAGCAGACAGAGATGTAGAAGATGCTCTGTTCTTCTGTGAGTACTTGAATCTGTTTCCATGGCATCCTGGGGTCATCTTACCCATGCACAGTCATTGTGTTGCATCTTCACAGCTGTTCTAGTTCACAGTGGCTGCTGATGAGGGCACTTGCTTTGTGGGAACCAAATGTCTCCAGGAGAGACAACTTCTAGCTAGCTGATGCTGAAAAGAGCCTTTGAACATCCTCCATCACTGTATCCCTCACTAAAGTCCAAGGATATTTGTTTGTGTGTGCATGTTGTTGTTGTTTTTTAAAAGAATACTTTAATTTTCCTCTTTGCTGTAGATGCAAACTATATTTATTCCTTGAGTTTAGAAACCACCAGAAATTATAAAGAATCATGTGAAAATCATCCATAATCCTCTCCTTCACCAGTAACCCTTTGATATATTTTCTTTTGGTCTTTTTTTGCTTATTATTATTATTATCATCATCAATGTTTATGATCATTATAATTCTATATCCAGGAGCAGATAGAATATGCAACTTTGCATCTGTTTTTTCCAACATCATTTAATTTCTCCAAAAACATCAGCTTTATGGCTGCATAATAGCCCATAATGTGAACATACCATCATTTGTTTAACTGTATCCCAATTGTTAGAATAGTTTAGATTGTTTTCATAAATACGGTTCTAATGTCTGCAATATGCTTCTCTCATAAAAGGACATGGTTGGTCAGCTTGTAACATTTGGATATTAATACTTCACCAGAGAATATCTGTGAAAGTCTTTTATTTCTCAAACTAATTTCAGATAAAGATGGAGATTTTCTTACAGAAGGCAGTATCTAGCTCTTTTCTAATTCTATTTGTCTTCTATATTTAATCTCTCTATACCCACATATACAGAAATAAGCTGAAAATTATGTATTTAGGTTTCTTCTTAACATAAACATTATGTAACTTTGACAATTAAACAATCCGGTGGAGTGTCATAAATTAGATATATTATATGTGTGTTTTTACTTAACCTATAACCTATTTCTATCACAACCAATTTAAACTGATGGTTCCTTGTCATGGGCAGGAGAGTGAATCTTTGGGAAGTGTTGACATCTTGTCCAGGTGAATGGGAACAGGAGTGGGAGGATCCTGGGACATAGGTGTGTCTTTGACACAAGCAGGGCAGGGACATGAGGACAAAGGGTGTCTTGCAGAGAGGTGAGCTGCTCATCTGCAGAGCATATGGAGGAAGAAAAGTGCTGGTAGTCATAAAGAGGGTCAGAAATGAAGGCCTTAACACAAAGGCTCTGAGGTTACAATTAACCTGGCAAACCACAACATGACCAGAGTAGAGAAACCTTGGGAAGAGGACTCTGGAGAGAGTCCACAAGGGGGATGGAGTTAGAGCTCCTTCTAAAAGACATTGCACAAGTGAGCATGTTGTGGAGAAATGTTCACAGATGTTAACCCTAAAATTAAAGTCAGGCTCCTTGACTTCTCTGAGTTACCCAGCAGTGAGAGAAGGAGGGCCAGGGCCAGAGGAGAAACAATGTCCCCAGGGGTGAAGAGGAGAGATCTATACATTAATTACCATGGTAACCAAGTATGATGGACTTGGCCGCTGATCAGAAAGAAAATGAAAATGAGCAGAACTCAAAATATCACTGACATCTGGGAGTCCAGGGGATGGTGATATCTTGAGCATCACTGGGGCTTTGAAGCTCAGAATCCTAGTTCTGAAGCTTGTCAAGAGGGCCTTGAGCATTGTGGGCCAGGCTCAAAAGGAAGTTCTGCATGGCTAATGTGGATTTAATAGGCATCAAATTAGTGCTAATCTTTTTCTGATCAATGCAGGTTAAGAGTATATTTGGGGGCTAGAGAGATGGCTTAGTGATTAACAGCACTGGCTACTCCTCCAGAGGCCCTGGGTTCAATTCCCAGACTCCATATGGCAGCTCACAACTGTCTGTAACTCCAGTTCCAGGGGGTCTGATACCTTCACACAGACATACATGCAAACAAAGCACAGTGCACATAAAATAATAGACATAAATCATGAGAGAAAGAATAAAGAAAGTATATTTGAATGTAATTAAATGGTAATTTGACTATAAATTCAGATAAATTTATAATCTTAACTTTTTGATAAAGAGAATACAGTATCCTTAAAAACATGTGTATGGTATCAGGTGTGTCTGTGAGGTGTAGCCTCAAGTCAGGGACATCCCCCCACTACCTGTATGTCCAAGTGCTAAAAGCACCAAAGGCTTTGACCCTTTCCCCCCATCTCTACTGACAAGAATAGTGTCTCCAGAAAGCAGAAATAAACCTTGAACTTGAGAACTGCTCTGCACTGCCAGGTGTGAAGACACGTGGATTGTGGTGATCTGATGTATTACTTACAGATGAATGGCATACCTATTGTTCCCTTAGAAACCATCTGGGTAGCAAAGGCATCAATATATAAACATCTCACCTTGTATATTTGTCTGTCATCTTTTCTTTTTAAATTCATGATCCCATTTAGTGGTTTTTTTTTCCTAGCCTGATAAATTTAATACTCAAATTCCTTTGTGATAACTGGGGAAAACAAGTTTTACCCAACTGTTTCTCATTTTGTTTGAGGTTTTCACATATCTTCCAATGACCGTGTCCTCATTAGTGAGTGGCTTCTTCAATCTGGCTTTGATAGCTACCACTGAACAAAGACAATGGAGAGGGTTAAAGGAGAGATTGGCTTACATGGGGCCAAAGGGATGGAGATGCTTGTTTCTTGTGCAACAAGACGTGAAGGACATGAAAATATTTACTTAACAAAATACCCAAATGCAAGACACCAGCAAAATTCAAAAGTGACTGACTACATGTAAAGCATGAAAAACATTTCTGGCTATTGGAGATACTTTGAGCATAGAAATCAAACCTCAAAAAGTGGCAAACATTCGAAAATACAAACAAGAAGCCATTAGGCATCACTGTTCAGTCCAACAAACTGCAACAGCATCTCCTTGCCTGGCTCAGAGTGAGCTGTGTGTGCTGTGTACTGACAGTGATGCCTGGCACCTAACAGGTGCCCAGTAGATGTCAGCGCCTTTCCTTTCTTGCTAAGTGACTATCTGGGAGAGACGCTGTGGGCTCCTCCTCACTTGTGTTCCCATCATTCTGTGGAGAACCAGCCCCTCTGTTCTTTGAGCGACATGAAGAGGAAAGGCGTAGCCCTACCCTTCAAGTGACTGAATGGTGCCTGAAGACGTGGAAGTACAGGAGGCGAGCAGGACAAGGGAATCCTAAGGCTTTACAACCAGTAACCTCAAGGAAAGAGCTGATGTGGCTATTCTTGGTTGTCAACTTTGACTACCTCTGGAATTAACTATAGCCTAAAAGGCTGGGTACACCTGTGAGGGATTTTTTCTTAATTAAAATATTTGAAATGGGAAGACCTATTTTTTACTCTAAATCTTTTGAGGTAAGAAGATGCACCTTTAATCCAGACCATTTAAGGTGAGGAGATCCACCTTCAATCTGGGTCATACCTTCCGCTGGAAGCCTGTATAAAGGACGTGGAAGAAGGAAGCTTGTTATCTCTCTTTGCCTGCTTGATCTCACTCTCACTAGCAAGTCCATCCTTCACTGGCATCAGAGCCTACTCTAGGATTCCGGTGTAGACCGAAGACCAGCTGAGACAGCCAGCCTCATGGACTGAACAGCTACTGGATTCTTAGACCTTCTGTTGGTAAACAGCCATTGTGAACTAGTTGGACTACAGCCTGTCAGCTATTCTAACAAATTCCTTATGTGTGTGTGTATTAATTCTATCAGTTCTGTTCTTCTACAGAACCCTGACTAATACATCATCTTTGTATTTTAGTGCCTAGAATACCTGGCTGAAGGATAGAGTTTAGTAAATGAACAAATGATTTAGTCAATCAATGAATGAGTGAATGATCAGTTTTCAGAGATCTAGCCCACCACTATGAACCTTTCTTCCAGAATGAGAGTGATTATGGGCATATGCCTACAAGAGAAGGTGCAAAAGTGATAGGGTGAGCTGAGCCTAAGCCACAATGACAAGAATAATTGCATCTCCTAACTCTAAACTTACTTTCTGAAGACTTCCCTCCCATTTCCAAAGCTTTGGTCTTTTTCTTCTTCCTGCAGCCAACTCCTTCTATAGAATATGCATGTGTGGATGAATTTTCACATCACACATCTGTTTCTTAGCTTAGTTTCTGAGTGCACACACAGCACTTGCTTTGTATTAGTTCATAATTGAGATACTGATAGTGTAACAATCTTGTAACATAGGCACTATTATGATGCCTATTCATCTGTGAGGGAACTGAGTGTCAGAGATCTTAAGGTCTCATGGTGAGGAAGAGGTACTTCTGGGAACTCAAGCCCAGAAAGACTGACCATGAACTCAGGGTTCTTCACCACCAAGCTCTGCTGTGAAGGTTTTAAAGTGGAACAAAGCCATCCTTCCTGAGTCTGTGTGATCTGCTCTGATGATTTGGATAAGGGCTAGAGCCTGTGAACAGCTAAACCCATGATATCTTCAGTTCATCCTCTCTGCTAATGCCTTTTCTTCTGCATAGAAAGGAACTCAAGCTTTGCATACATTAAACTCATCTGCACCTCCCTCATGCTCTTTCACCTACCACCCCCCTCTTCTCTCCAGCCAGGCTACTTGAAAGCATAGTATTTAGGAACAACTTTCTGCTTCTCATCTCCCATTCATTCCTAGTAACCCAATGAAAATGGCTTCTACTAAAAGAGCCCTTGCCAAGTCCACATGGGATCTCTCCTCATTGTGAATCTAGGAAGCTCCATGTGATAAGAATCTGTACCTCCATAGACTGTTTCTCCTGTGGCTTTCATGATGCCAGACCCACAGTGGGTGCTCAGAAAATCCTTGATGTGAATTTTATGCTGTTATGTCTTAATTTATTATCAATTGGCAAAACCTTCTCTTTTTCCCTACCATGGCGTCCCTCATGTTGCCCTGTCCTTTTTGGCCATCCATTCTCATTCCCCTTTTCTTCTTCTCACCGTAAATGTTGGTGCTGTGGATTCAATGTGAGGTGCCCCCCAAGCATGTGTTTGCAGTGATTGGCCCAGCTGGTGGTTCTATTTTTGGAGGTTCTGCAAACTGGGAAGTGAGGCCTAGATGGAAGATGTAGCTCAGTGGGGGCAGGTCATTGGAAGTGCATAATCCCGGGCCATTTCCCTGGGATTTCAGTTGGACATGAACTGGTCTGCTCCACTGTGCCCTTCCTGCCATGGACAACTAAGTCCTCTGAGACTGGGAGCCAAAAGCCATTTCCTCCCTTAAGTTGTTTCCACCAAGAATTGTGGTCACAGTGACGAGGAAAGTAACTATTATGGTCTGTGTTCAAATTTCCCCCTTGGCCTTCCTTCTTTACGCCTGTGTCCATCCTTAGGAAGCAGGCATACAATAGACTGTTTCAACTGCCTGAGTCTCAAATCAGAATCAAGCAAGCACTAATTGCTTCTCTGTACATGTGACCCTGACAGTCAACATGACAATGGGCAGGTGTCTCTAATTATCTATCTGTGTACTAGGTACTTAATTAACTGAATAATCTTATATTTTTCTCACAATATTTGTCCTTTCACCTTTATTCCAAAACATCTCCCAAATAAGGAAAGATTAAAAACATTCTGTATCTCTTCTTCTGTATATTAGCTGATGGTGTCCACATTTTTTTCTATCACATGATACAGAAGATATCCTCAACAGTGGCTATCTCGCCCCCTTATTTTTTATATTGTCATCAAGTGTTGTCAATTCATCTGCTTTCTATGTATCAGTCCAAATTCAGAAACTGCAAAAGTAGGGCCTTAGAAGCTGTAGTTTGGGAGGTGTAGACTTGGGTATCTCTAAAGCAGTGTTCTGAAGAACTGATAAAATCCCTTTCTAGAGACGTGTTACTGAAATGGAGGAAGAGTAGACTGTACGGCAGAGATTTTGTGACTGATATGGTCAGCAGGAGAGCACACATCTAGTAGTAAGGTCTATGAAATAAGAGCAGAAATGAGCATCCTCTCTGCAGAGCACATCTGTTCTAGATGGCTACACTGATTCGAACACAAAGTCTATATTCCCAGGCATCATCTGGAGTCATGCATAAGTCCTTCTCTCCTGGTGACCTTCCAACTCCTTCTTGACAAGCTCCTGCAGTGGTTTCCATTGGAACCCCCCTTGTCTCCTCCTTTCGTCCATGTCCTCTGCTATAATGTAGCTTCTCATGGTCACTAAACAGTCGTCTTGTCTCCTTCCTTCACAGTTGGCCTCCCTCTTTGCAGCCATAATTATCTTTACAGACTGAATATAATCCTGCCCCTTTCCCCCTGATTCCGGGTGAAGTCTAAACTGTAAGAATGACACTGCTGGCCAGTGTTGACCAAATGAATTCCTCACAAATGCAGTTAAATCGAGTAAAAGTCTCCCCATTCTCTCCCCAAATCACTGCCGTGGAAAACTGGAAGGGATGTTTATTTCCTGGAAAAACACGGAGCCAGTCACAGCAAATAGTTTCTTGTTTGTAACAGAACACAAACCTGATTATGCTGCTCTAAGTCAATGTGTGTACTGATCATTAGGTGAAAATGTTACACAGTGTGTGGAGAACATGTAGATTCCTGCTCATTTCCTTTGCACTTGTGATTGCTTCTGCCTGGGATATACCCACATGCTTCCCTTCCTTGGGTGTCTATTCAAATGTCACAGTTAAGAGAAAGTGTTCTGAGCCCATAACCCCTTCCATCTCACTGTACCTCGTTCCACTGACCTGCTTGACTTTCATCCATCGAATTTGTCCTTCCTGACATACATGCATATATGTGCATGTGGGTGTGTGTTTACTTTGCCTCTCTACCTGGAAGGTGAATTTCATGGAGCCAGGGACTTATTTTGTCCACAGATTTATTTCTTACACATAGCCGTTGCTTGATCACTGTACATGGAGTGGATTAATACATTAATGTCTTCTGTAAAGCATACAATATGGGGAAGAGACAGCCTAATAAATGGGAGAAAATCTTTGCCAAACTCACATATGAAAGAAGATTAATATCTAGAATATTTAAAACACTCAAAAACTAAATACCAAGAAATAAATCAGTCCAGTCAATAAATGAGCTAATGAAATGAACCAGTAGTTCTCACAAGATGGTATCCCTTCACTAGCCATCAGAGAAATGCAAATTAAAACTTCATTGAGAATCTATTTTACCCCAGTAGCAATGACAATCATTTAAAAAAAATAGTAAAACACTGGCCTGGATGCAGACAAAAGGAAACCCTCATATGTTTCTGGTAGGAATGTAAATTCTGCCAATTACATGTTTTATTTTCCTCCTTAGCACTTGTTCCCCCGACACACAACCATGCATGCATGTAATTAAAAATAATAAGCTTATATATACACAATAGCTTTTATCAATCTATAAAGAATGAAATTATGTCATTTGCAAGAAAATGGACACAAAGCAAGATTAGCATATTGAGAGAATTAAGTGAAACTCAAGCACTATCTCATGTTCTTTCATTTGAGGGGCCTAGATCTTATATAAATACACAAAACCATAAATGACATAAAAGTAGAAGCCAACTATCGAGAAGAACAAGGGGGAGGTGGAAGGGGTAAGGAAGGAGAGGGGGCAGTGTAATAGGAGCATGGTTAGAGTACATGAGGTACTTACATGAAAATGTCCTTATGAAATCTTTTACTAAAAATAAAATGTCAAGTGGTCCCACAGTAAGTCAGTAGAACTACAGAGAAGGCATGGGGGGAGAGCTGTCCCCCGAGTCTCTCACCCATTACTGGTTACTAGCGGAGAGGGGTCCATAGTGAGCAGGAGGAACTGTGGCTGGGAAGGGAAGCAGGGCAGACTCTGCTCTCATGTACACAGTCTCTCCCAGCGGTGTGGGATGCGCAAGCCTTGTTATCATCTATTAGATTTATGATATCTTAGCATTCTTAAAAATTGGCTCCATGATGTCTTATTAGTACTTTAATAACGGGCTCTTAATTTTCAATTTTTGCGCTGCCTCTTGGGATAAAGACAGGCCGGCATACTGCAAAGTGGCATTGAGAATTACAACCATAGGAACAGAGTCATCTAGTCTATGCCGGGACTGCCAGGCAGGAGCTTCACTTCATAAAGCAGACACACAAACGCAAAGCTTAAGTGACTTCCCTAAGGTGCTCTAACTAGCCAAAAGAAGCAGAAGCCATCACTGGTCCCCAGGGTGGCAACTGCCCACACCATATCCCATGGTCCTTTCTGCTCTAAAAGTGCCACAGTGCCTGCTCCTATCACCCCATACACATGAACTTCAGAAAATATCTTTGCTTATATGAAGATAGGCATAAGTTCTCTGAGGCCCCTTCACTAGCATACTTGGAAATTAGAAGACCAAATTTATTGGCATGGCGTAACTTAAAAGCTTTTTCAGGACAGAAACAAAAAAGCACTAGTTTTGTATTTCCCATGTTGTTTGGGAAGACTAGTACACCCTGGGGCTGTTAAATACACTTTGGATGATACTGATGGTAGCTGCAGGGTCCATTGTATTTGTCTTCTGTCTTGGAGCCTGCAGTGAACATAAGTGATGATGGACATTTGTGGTAGCACTTTACAGTTTACAAAGGGCTTTCAAAGATCTCACTTGATCCATGACTCTCACAGGCTGTAGAACCCAGTGATTAGAAGCAAGAGCCTCAGAGTCAGGGCAAAATGCTCTACTCAGCCTACTGCTGTCAAGCAGCTGACTGGACCCCAAGTTCCTTATTATCCCATCAATAAAAGGGGAGAAGGGATTCTGTATGATAAAGTATGTATGAAGTGCTTAGGATAAGCTTAGCGTATGCAATGCTAATTCTATCATTGCCCATGTTTATTCTGATTTCAGGTTTGGCTTGAACAAGGTTATCTGTAACTCATTTATGAAAGACTACACAGTTTTGTTTTTCTTACTATAACCTTTTAAGTCTGTTCTATGTCATCTTCTATCTCCATTCCTAGATAACACATATGGGAGATCTCAATGAGTGTTGGATAGCTTGTTAGATATTTTATTCTTTTTGTTTTATTTGTAGTTAACAAAATCTGAGAACTATTATAATAGGTCGAACCCTGAGTCAGGCGCGCTCTCTCTCTCTCTCTCTCTCTCTCTCTCTCTCTCTCTCTCTCTCTCTCTCTCTCTCTCCTATCTATCTATCTATCTATCTATCTATCTATCTATCTATCTATCTATCTATCTATCTACTTATTTATTTTGTATGTGTGTGTGTATTTTGAGACAGGGTCTTTCTGTGTAGACTTGGCTGTCCTGGAACTTGCTCTGTAGATCAGGCTGGCCTCGAACTCACAGAGATCTGCCTGCCTCTGCCTCCCAAGTGCTGGGATTAAAGATGTGCACCACCACTGCCCAGCTGAACCCTGAGTCTTAAATTGTCTTCTCTCTTTCGCAGCTAAACCTTGGCATGCATGAGAAACCTGCGTGTAGAAAGAGAGACAGGTTCAGTTTCTTTCTTTTTAAATTCTGCCTGCTACCTGTTTTGGTTCCTTCAGGGCTGGACTTGGAGAAAGGCGGGCAGGTGATATGCCAAGGAGGTCTAATGTGCTCAGTGCTCTCATGCTCAATGGTGGTGCTTTTCATGTGGCAGGTTTCAAGTACTGACTCTATCTCTCACAGAACGCATTTGTAATTTCCCTGGGAATGCTTTGTAGGGACTGACAATGCACCATTATCTCCTGAGATGAACAAGCCATCGTCTAGGTGATCTGGTTCCACTTCCTCCTCAACTCCCGATTTTGGTATTATACTTCATTTAGACTCTCTGGTGGAGTCATGTCGTCAAAACAGGCCAGGTGCCAGGACAGAACCTTTTCAGGGTTGTTTGATTTCACTCCCTTACACTTGACCTGTGGAGAAAGCAGAGATCTTTTGTTGCTAGAGTTTTCCTGCCTGATCCACAGTCAGGGCAAATCTCTCTCACCTGCCAGTCCCACAGCTGCTCAGACCCAACCAAGTAAACACAGAGACTTATATTGCTTACAAACTGTATGGCCATGGCAGGCTTCTTGCTAACTGTCCTTATATCTTATATTAATCCATTTCTATAAATCTATACCTTGCCACATGGCTCGTGGCTTACCGGCATCTTTACATCCTGCTTGTCCTGGCGGCAGCTAGCTGGCAGTGACTCCCTCCGCCTTCCTGTTCTTTTAATTCTCTCTGTTAGTCCCGCCTATACTTCCTGCCTAGTCACTGGCCAATCAGTGTTTTATTAGCAACACATTTGCCATACAGAACATCCCACAGCAATCTTTTCCCTTCAAAACTCCACATGTATAGCTTGGTCTAACTTTGTTGCTCCAGGAAGCTCCAGACAGCCATTTACTTAGTTTTTGAGGCCACCAGTAAATACCACCTCATGTCCTATAAACTCTGGATCACCCCATTGATGCTCTCTCAAGGTTCTTGACCTCAGTAGGTAAGAGTGGAGATGCCCCCACGGGAGGAAATGGAAATACACAGTTTCCTATGACTCTCTTCTAAAAAGCCTTCATCCCCCAGCCTCCTCTCGCAATTTCCTATTCTCTTGTTATTTGTGAACTGAAGATGGGGTGTGCTACAGGACTCAGAGCTAGGTTAGAGTACCTTGCATAGCAAGATCTACACAAGTTCTTACACATCTCCCCAAAACACTGTAGTCCTATAGGAGCATAGCACAGTCAACATACACAATTTTAGATGTTCTATTACTCATATCAAAGACATAAATAGAAATGGGTATAATCAATGTTTATAATATGGCTTAATCCAATCTGTCCAAAATGTCATATCAACATGTAATCAATATAAACAACAATTGTTAAGAAATGTTTTACAGAAATTCCTGCTGAGTCTGTAACATCCAACTATGATACACATCTCACACTTAGGCATGTTTCAATCAAGTACTCAATAAAAATGTCAAGGGCTCAGCTTCACATATGGCTTGTGGATGCCATTGTAGCAAGCTTTCTTGTTGGACTATCTTTGGATCGCTAGCCTGCAAATAATGACAAGAAGACTTATTATTAATTATGAAAGTTTGGCCTTTAGCTTAGGCTTGTCCCCAGCTAGCTCTTATAACTCAAATTAACCTGTTTCTATTAATCTACGTTCTGCCATGTGGCTCGGTTACCTTTATTTTGTACTGTATGTCTTTCTTTAGAGTCTCACTGGATTCTCCCCGCCTCTCTTCTTCCCAGAGTCCTCTCTGTCCCCAGAAGTCCCGCTTAACTTCTTCCTGCCTAGCTATTGGCCATTCAGCTCTTTAGTAAACCAAACACAGCAATATATCTTCACACAGTGTACAAATATCCCACAACATGTTGTCTTGGACATTGCAGTTTCTGGATGCAGAGTGAGTCTTCCTCTATCACCCTCTCCTCCAACACCTCAGAACTAAGACAGTATGGTTTTGATCTGCACAGTGCATTCTAACCAATATGTGTGGAACCAGGATGTAGATTCTAGGTATTATTAAGAAGGAATTGAAGGCTAATAACCACTATCTTTTACCACTGTGCCCATCCTACCAGGTTGACTCATTATTTGTGCTTAGAACTATGTAAAGTCAATAAAACTCTTATCTCTTAAGGAACTCAAAATTTGATTCTTAAAGTATTGCACTCCTATTGTAGAAAAGGCAACCCTCCAACACACACTCACACTCCAAAAAGGCTCCTTATTAACCTTTGGTTGTATGTGGGTAGGTACATATATATGTGTGTGTATATATATATATATATATATACACATACATATATATATGCATGCAATATGGAAATACATAGGCTTGTGCATTGCTTTTTGTTTGTTTTTCATGTCATTGACATTTTTCACAGAATGGTTTTGATAAGTTAATATATTCCATTATCTTTTACTGAACGTTAAGTTCAATTCTGGGCTTTGAAATAGCATAGGGTATGAGAAGCACTGGAGAATGACAAAAGAATGGCCAGAGTGGGACCCTTTCCCAGAGATGACTCTTGCTGGCTGTGTAACCTTGGTCAACTGAAGTCCCCATGTTCCACTTTCTAAATTGGAAAAACATTGCATCTACCTTACAGGACAATCGAAGTTGAATTGGCCCATCCTATGCATATCCCCAACACCCACCTGGACAGGGCAAACAGCCAGTGTTGTTTCCTATTTAATCCTCCCTTTCCCTGTGTTATGTAAAGCTCACTTAGCTAGTTCCCAGGCACTGGCTCACTTCTGAGGTGTCCATGTGTTTTAATACTCTCATCTTCTAATTGCTTTGTGGTGTCTCTCTGGGGTCATGTTCTTCTCAAGCAGCACATTGCTGTACGTTACTCTCCTGGCAGCTGTCAGTGACTTGTGGCAGAGGGAAGGAGGAATGGGCTCTTCTCTTGGGCGGAAGAGCAGGTTGCCAGCTCCACCCAGGTGTATCAGGATGGCTGAGCTACAGTCTCCTTCAGTCACTCCCTTCTTGCTTTTCTGCTGTTGGCTGACAGCCATGGCTGCGGCAGCAGCAAGGGACCATTACTGTGGCCCGAACATTTTTGGTTTGGGGGTTGGGGATGATTCTCCTTAGTTCTGAATTCTCATCCCTTTCACTTCCCCCTGTACTTGCTTTGGCTGCTGACCTAGCTTTCAGCAGGCAAATACGAATTTCATAATTTGCCTTCCATTGTTTTGACAATGGATGTGATTTGTATCTGGCAGCGTGGTTTAATATCCCTATTTGTGGCAGCTCCCTAATCTGGAGGTAGGATTGAGGAGTAGAAAGCTTCAAGCCTTGTCTTCTGACCCAGAAACTGCCTCCTGTTTCTACAGCAACTGCTTTCTCCCACGGGCTCTTCCTGACACATGGGGATGGGCAATACAGAGGGGTCTGTTTCATTCATAATCCGAGGGGGAGCACTTGTCCTGTGTCCCCATTTTTCAGGCCATCTGAAACCCAAAGGCATGTTGATGTTTCTTTTGTATGCAGTGAGCAATGATGTTGAGTTGTTTAAGTAACAGTTAATGCTGGCTTAAAAAAACAAAGCAAAACAGACAAATCAACAGCTACAAAAACCTAAAATTAGGGAAGAAAAAAGCTGAGTTCAAGTCACAATGGCATTTCAGTCACTGAAGCAGATTAGATTTTCTCTTCACCCCCGTGTTATTACACACACACACACACACACACACACACACACACACACACACAC
>CABHPP010029352.1:0-46608 GCA_902168425.1 Peromyscus attwateri | reverse complement strand
GAGAGAGAGAGAGAGAGAGAGAGAGAGAGAGAGAGAGAGAGAGAGAAGAGAGACTCTTTAAGCCACTACAAACATAGCATGACGTTAGAAGATTAGGGTGAGGAGTAAGAGTGCCTATTGCACAAGCCTGAGGATTTGAATTCAAGCCTCCACCATCTGGAGGTTGTAATCAAACCCAGCATGGCTACACATGCCTATAAGCTGAGTGTGGCAGGCGGAGAGAGGTGGATCCTGGGAGCAGCCCAGCCAGCCAATCTGAAAGAGTGAACTTCAGCCTCAGAGAGTCTCTATCTCAAAGAAAGAAGGTGCAGAGTGATTGTACAAGATACTTGCCATTATCCTTTGGCCTTTGTACGTGTGCACATGGGCACATTCACCATGCACATACATGTGTATGATCCATACACTCGTGAACACATGCACAGGCACACACACATATGTACACATACATATGTCACACAGGCATGATCCTGGGGTTAGGACTTCCAGCTCACATGCAGAGAAGTAGAAGAAGAGCATCTAAGCTCTTTCTTCTCAAACGTGAAACAGAAAAGGAACAGGAACTCTGGTGACATTACCCTGTGACTTGGGTTTAGTACTCTTCTTTCTATCTTTGGGGATGAAGCAGAGTATACAGAAGATATGGTCACAAGAACTCAGGAGCCAGCCAAGTACAACTGGTTTTTTTTTTCCTTATTCAATTCTTTTTTTTTTCAATTCTTAACATTGTGAATTTTTGTTAAGTAAGATTTTTATATAGCATATTTAGGGAATTTCAAGTTGGTTATAAAAATTAAAGTATATTTGGTTATAAAAATAGAGCTTCTTAGGCAAATTAATATTCCCAAAGAACTAAAGATTACCATAAAAATTTACATTTATCATGCTTTTTCTAGATATAATATAAATTCGAGGTTTTTTTTTAATTTAAAGGGTTTAAATGTTTTAGGTGCATTTCAAAGATATTTCTAATGAGGAATTTCATACATAGTTAAATTTAGAACAATGTTGGTGAAAATATTAGCATTTAATTAATGACCATTCATTTATCTAAAATGATACTATCATGGGAATAAGAAGCTAAACAAACACCTATTTATTTTGTCATTTGCAAGACTGAGCTTCCTCTATGAGACAAAGTATAACTTAAAGGTTGTTGTCACAGTCTGAACACTTGATGTATGAATGTCCCCTGGTGCACAGAGCTGATCAGAGAGACATGGGATGATCTCCACTCCTAGAGCCAGACAGAGCTCCCAGGAGTTCTCACAGGGTTTTCTGAGGGGAAGGGTGGTAAGAGCTCAGAGAAGACTTCCAAGCAATACAAACAGCAAAAGACAACAAGAGGGATGTGTTAGCATCTGCAACGTGGAGATTTGCAGAGGGTGCCTGCAGCTGTAAGACTACTGAGCCTATGAGAACAGGAGTCCAGCAGGTACAACAATACCACTTGTCATCCAGAGGGCTTTGATTTTAACCTAGAATGAACACATGAGGGACACAGGAAACAAAATCTTTGGAAAACTAAGTGTATATTTTAGGAAGAAATGGTTCACGGTGCCATGCCTTAGACAAAGCAATGGCAAAACATGTATCCCTATCCTTCCAAAATCAGACTATAAACACCTCAAGTGTGCCCCCATCCAAGGAAGACTACTCTTCCTAAATGAGGTATGTACAATGACTACAAAGAACACACCTCAGGTGTTATTAAATCCCAGAGTAATCATGAGTTTTTAAATAAAGATAGAAAAGAGTATTACTCACTCAGGTCAGAATATCATCTAAATGATATGGTGTACAGAAAGGAGCAGCCATCCACACTGTCCCTTTGTGGTATAACTTCATACTATAAGGACAATGACATTCTGTCCAGATTAACATTTTTACATACTACAATGGTGATCTGAATCCACAGTGTCCAGTTGGGATACAATACCACACTGAAGGTTAGATGCTGCAGTTTACATATAATAAAACTCACACAATAAAACATTACAGTGTTGTTGGGAACTGATTTTGCAAGATCTGTAGTGTCAATCCTTATTTCAAATACTAAATAACTTGGGGGAAATGACAGCTGACTTCTTCTTATTTTATCTTTTATTCTTTCCCTCCACAGACAACTTATTTTCTGAAAATCAATCTCATTGTAAAGAGATACTTACCAGAGGAAAGTAATCTGACTGTCCCCAGGGGACTTTGCAGATGCATGTGAGGACAGGCAGCCACAAAGCTACTTCCCCTGCTACAGGAGTGTGGCATTCTCTCATAGTGGGGAAACAAAAGATTAGGTGACTTTAGCATTGGTTATTAATGCATAAAAATAAATCAAAGCAAGATATATAAAGACTGTAAAACTTCATTAGAAGGTTTTCTTCCCTTCCTCCTTTCTCTGTCTCCACCTGCCCTCTGCATTCCAAATGAAATTAAACAGAAAATAAGGATGTCCACCCTCTCTAACCCCTCTCAATATGGGTCTTGAACTCTTAGAGCAAGAAGACAAGAGATGTAGCTGCAAGGGATGCAAGTTGTATTGCATTTTCAGAGAAAACATTTGCTTTGCCTCAGAATATACTGATTTCTAACATTAGTTTTGAGGGTGTGGCTAACAAGCTTGCTTTGTGTGTAGCGCCACATTACATAATCACACCATTTCAGTTCTTGTTAATGTGGGGAATAAATTTTATTATTGCACATACATAGTGGAGAAATGAAGCTGTACCCTGTACATTTCCTGAAAACTAAATAGGACTGAAGCAGTTTGACTTCAAATCCCAGCTCATTTCTATATATGAAAAAAATGAGTATTTTAGGGTTTAAATGGTGGTATTTCATGCATTCATGCTGTGACCCCACCATCTGTATGAGTGAGGAACACTCCTTTTATTTCTTTGGATAACAAAAATAATGCTAACACAGGGACTGGGCTGATGCCCGAAACTTTGTCTCACTCCATAGTTACTCATGAACTTTCTTTGCATCTAGATCCTTAAAATCCTATTTTCTCTCACAAGTTATAAGATTGAAAACAAACTCAAATGCTTTCCTAGAATAGCTAAGTCAAATAGGCACACTCTTGGCTCCATCACCACGGTGCTGTGCTGTGAGGGGCTCATTTTGTCTGTGGCATTGTTTGCATTTCCCTCTGTCACCCACATCTCCTTTCATTATCCATAGCCATCATTATCTGGAACTTGGTGCAACACAAACACATTAGGGCCTCCACTTCTAGAAAACGAAAAGTTTAGATTGAACATTTCAAAGAAAGATCATAACAATTACTTCAAAAGAAATAGCAATAGGTACATTAGGTGATGAGAATGTAAAAATAGACCAAAATAGATTTAAAAGAACAGTTAGGGGAATTGGGCTGAAGGTACAAAGTAGAGAGCCATGAATGACAGAGACTTAGTCACAGGAGGGCAAGGTCGTGTTTAATGAAGCTAAAAAAAGTAAATTTGGAAGAAGCCGAGGAGAATTTTGGGAACTATTTGTTATTCTGTGCAACCGTGTTACATAGATTCTATTTTCTCCTCATTTTTTGGCTGTCCTCATCCAATATTCTTTCCTAGGTCCTGTTATGTCTTAGTGCTAGATTGAATAAAAATAGACAAACTATTAATCCTACAGCATGAGGGTTATGGATACTCACTTTTGCTGTTTGAATGAATAAGGCAAAATGAATTTTAATGGATTTGTTTTGTGAAATTATTCCATAATATACAGTTATATTTAGATTATTTCTAAATAAATCGTTAACATGTAGTTGTTGATGTGTATACATGAAAGCCCTGTTTTCCATTTCAGGGGTTTATACAGTTGAAAAAGAATTCAAATACAACTTGCTACATTATTTATTTTGGTATTAATTGATTTGAAATTGCTTTAATAGTAGATATTTTAAATAAATTAAATCCACTAATAAAGTCAACACAAAATCTGCCTCTATACAAATATTTTAAGTAGCCATGATATTTAAAAAATTCTATCGATAACTTCCTCCTCTGATAAGTCATAACAGTATATTGTTTACTGTTGGTTTCGGAAAGCTACAGATATTTTAAGAAAAAAGCTTTTTATTTTCTATTACTAAACAATCTGTTTCATTACGGCACTATGTACACTAGGACAATTTTCCTAGTGAAATAATCTCCTTTATTAAATTAGCTTTAATTGATTTTATCTTAATCAAGTCTGTATGGATCTTTCATGGTACAAATACCTCATGCCATTGTGCTAAATCAAAACTAAATTAACACACATTTTTGCACAACAGAAAGCAAAAATCAGATGAATTTTTGGAGAAAGTGATGCCACCAGGCCCTCTCAATTATTAAGGAATGTGAAATATACAGATTAACACAGTTTATATCATGCACTTAGTAATCAATCCATAGCCAGGTCCCCAGTGACTCAGCCATCACAGTGGGGACATTCAAAGCTGACTATTCATCATCTCAAAATCCATTTGCCCAAACAATGTTTATATCACATTTTACAAATTTGTCAATACTTTATAAAATGGCATTTGGGAACTTAGTGACTATCCCTGGTTGAAGCTCAAGGACAGGCATATATTCTTCAATGGAATTACTTCAACTACTCTCTTGAGCAGCATCAGCTCAGAATTTTAACCCAACTGTCCATCATCAACTGCTTTCCCAGGCATGGCAGTCCGTTAGCCCCTTTTGCTGGCAAGTTGAATTTCTGTGGTGAAATGAGCCATTGAGATTCCCAAGCTTCCACCTTCATTGATTAAGAAAAGACCACCGGTACCCAGAGGTCTCCTCAAATGTCATTGATGCACAGAGTCCACCAGAGTCTTGGGTGCCTGTCTGGACATCCTTTCTTCCCCTTAGCAAGTCTTCTTTGATGGCCTCCTGGCAGCAGTCCTTTCCCTTTGTAAGACATGGCCCTTTTTAGTTATGTCTTTTTCTCCCACAAGCTGGAGTCTGCCTTCCCTAACAGGTTATCCACCGAGTACATTGGGGACAGTGTGGGAAATTTCTCAAACCTCCAACAGCATATTCTAAGTATGGAAAATAACAGGGATAAAATTATGCTAAGCTGAAAATTCTCCCCTACAGAGCATTTAAACATATAAAAGATAGCTAATACTAGTATTTATAGTTTGGAGATTAAGACTAATCTAAAAACACATAATAAAGTATCACAAGGAGATTCTAAAATAAAAATATATCGCTAATGTATATATATTCACACACAAAATAAAAGTATGCATGGTCCTTAAAGATAAAGTGCCTAAGTGCCTTTTTATGCTAAGGAAGGGATGAAAATGAAATCCCTATTATTTTTTAATACCCAAATAAGTTTTGTACCTTTTAACATCTACTGATGTAAATGGTTCTTAGTGATAAAATAAAGTGACAGATGAATTTTGTAGGAATTGATAACAAAAAATGTCACATGTCCTTTAGAGAATATAGGTGACTGATAAAATGTTCAACAGCAATTCCATTTCCTGCTCACTAGGAACCGTGGGATTACTGTAGCAAACTCCTTACCACCTTAGGGAAACTGCCTGACTTCTGAGACCCTGAAAGCTCTCATGTGTTCTACACCTGCATATTTCTATCACATATGGTTTCTGCAGGGGTCCCTGTCTAATGGCTCTGAGACATCCTCATTCTTTGTGAAAATAAACAAGAACTCTGTCCAGACAATTAAAGTGAGTTTCTTATTGGTGTCCATTTCTAGTGCATAAAAACAAATTAATATTTTCCAGTACATAAGAACTTTGTATGTCTAAGAAAACTAGCCTATTTTTCTAGTCTAAAATTATAATTGTTTCCACCTTGACAAATAGATGGGGGTGTATGTTAAGTGCATATTAGAAGTCCATCATAGACTTCCTCTCCTGTGTCAGAGACAATGATTTTTTTGTTTTGTTTTGTTTCTTGAGACAGGGTTTCTCTGTGTAGTCCTGGCTCTCCTGGAACTCACTCTGTAGACCAGGCTGGCCTTGAACTCACAGAGATCCTCCTGCCTCTGCCTCTTGTGTGAATGATTAAAAGTGTATACCATCACTGCCTCACTAAAGACAGTGATTTTAATCTCAACAAAATGTAATGTTTTTGAAATTAAACAATAAAGATTTGCCTGCATACAAATCATAAAAGAACCCTCACAAGAGGGTTTATTTATTTATTTATTCATTAAAAATAATAAATCACGATTCATCTTCATGATTGAAATCTGATGTCTGTGAATCGCTAGTGCAAGGAATCTTCCCCGGCTTCCCTTAGCCTTCCATGCACCATGTGGTCATCATTACCAAACCTGGTCTAGCCAAGAATCAGTTACCATCACACACTCATCACACCAGCCAATCAGAATACAATGGACAGATGTAAGTGATTTCTCAGCTTGAACTCCTAATCTACCCTTCTGTTTTCAGAGTGACAACCCAGTTTTAAGATATATGCATGTGTGTACAGAGATAGACAGATAGGTGCACATAGCTATACAGCCGAACCTTCTAAACTGCAGTCTCTGGAATATCTCACACATGGATGGCAGGCTTCTCTGAATTATAATTTTGCAGTAGAGAATCCACTCCAGTGAACAGTAAGATAAACTGCAGGTCAAGATAATTTTATACTGCACTATACACAGCACTTAACCTTCACCCTCAATACAAGTTAGCCACATAAGACATGTGCTACACCCTGTGCTTCATTTTAATGTGGAATACAGAGAAGTCAGTGAAAGCTAAGTGATGTGTCTGGTCACACTCAGTGGGGAGCAAAGGCACCAAGGAAAGGGCTCTGAGTTTGACTAGAGTTCAGCAAATTTGCCTCCTCCATTCCGGTCCTCTAAGGAAACTTCTGAACATAAAATCAGATTTAGCCACCCCTTGCGCATGTCCACTATAATTTCTATTATCCCAATAGAAATTACTTTTAATGGCTGCCGATCTTAGTGGCCAGCAGGTGTGTCTAACTTAATTACCTTGGGTGTTGCCAATCATCACTGTTCAGTGCACTTGCTGAGACCTGATGGTGTTCCAATGTTTTCTTCTACGGAGCAACCTCACACACCCTGAAAACAAGCCTAACCTCCTGCTCACCTACTACCAGCTTGTATAATTCTTCCTCCTTCATGTCTGGCATGTCTCCTGGCCCACACTTCATCCTTCCTTATTATCTAATATCATACTCACTTATTCTGTCTTCTAGATTTTGAGACTTTACCCATGCTTATACCTGTTCACAGATACATGTATACATTATAGGCTAGGGTCAGCATATGAGGGAAAATAATTTTTTGTCTGAGTTTGGGTTACCTCACTTAATATTATTTTGCATATCCATCCATTTTCCTGAAATTTTCATTTCTTTGCATTCTGAGTCCAAACCATGAGCTTTTGCCTCTCACCATCCCCAATTAGGTTGTTCTTTCTCAGCTTCCTAATCTGTAATCTTACCACCAATTGTTTTTAGCTCATTACAAACATTATTCTCATTTAGTTCAATGGAATCTAAGAAACATAAACCAAAGTGATCCTATATAAGCCTCTTCTCACTGATTATTGATGATTGCTTCCTACCACAGCAATGCCCTTGAGGATCTGGCTTTGGTCATACAGTCTTTCACAGAAGCATGGCCATTCAGCATGTGTCCCCAGGTTCCAAGATTTCTGTTTCATCTCTAAGTGGGAGAAAGCAGTGCTTTATCAAGAAATGGGGTACCACTATCAGAGACTAGAACAAAGTGTGATATGAGAAATACCCACATATCAGAGTAAAATCCTCTATACTTCACACACACAAAAATGCCAGAATAGCTTTACAATCAACTCACACATGATCAGTGCAATTCAATACAACATTTTCAACTCTCAGACATGTTTTACTATATTTTTCTTATCATTCAGCTTCTATGATTCTATTTATTCAGATCTCACGCTTTCAGAACAATGAATTGAGTACTGTGATTTTTTTTAACATAAAAGCTTAGGTGTAGTGTGCAGTATTTTTAGTATTTCTTCTATAGTTCACATATATTTCTAACCATAGTTTATGCAAATACATTGCAAGACTTCTTGCTTATAGAGGACATTTTAAAACCATTTAATCTGACTGGGTGATATCAGTTCCATAGTGACCAAGTGACTTCAGCCTTGTACTGGACAGGTGATGTCAGCCCTGTATTGACTGGGTGACATTAGACTTATTATGTCTGGGTGACATTAATCTTACACTAGGTGGGTGGCATTTGCCCTATACTGACTAGATGACATCAGTCTCATACTGACTGGTGCTATTAGCCATTATATTGCTTGGGTGACATTTGCCTTATACTAAGTGGGTGATATTAGCCCCCATACAAATATTTACATTTCATTTCACTGGAAGCTTCATGTTCCACAGACTTTCTTGCCAGGATTTTGAATGCACCATGGATTTCAAGACTGGTGGTCAGGCCAGGAGGAAGCCTGCTCTTTCCAAATGAGGCCAGTTATATCCTGTTACCAAATTTTATGGAAGAGAAAAGTGAGAGGTGCTAACTGAACATAGGCTCACACTTGGGCTTTAGAAATATGTTCACTTTTGTGTGCTGACTATACACATAGCTGTAGGGAGTCAGGTACAGGAGTTCAGTGCACACTGGAACTAGAATGGATGAAGTGTGAAAAGGCAAAGCCTGGGTGTCTGGATTAAGTGCATCTGCATAGGCTTTGTAATCAAGCATTCTATTCAGTATTACTCAAAACAGAATACGGAATGCTGCAAGGCAGTCCCATTCTTCTACTGTGTCACCTTAACAACAGGCAGATGATTGCTGTGACCATTGAAGGAACAAAGCCATCTTGAAGACTGATGTCAAAACACTGGAGGTGTTTATTGGGTATTTTATTTTAAATTGACTGCATTAAAGACTTCATTCAGAATTAGCCAATTGATGCACACATGCAGTTTCCCCAGTTCTCTGTGGATTTCTATAATACTCTTAGTTGATTTTTACAGTAGATATTTAGCATTTATATGATGAGCACTTTGTATTTAGTTTATAATTAGTGTTATAGTAAATTTGCATATTTATGTGATAGACAAATGCATATTTTTATAAAGTATCTAAGGCCACTAATAGCCTTAGTCTTTTTTTATCAGTTCAGTAGTTGGAGGCAATCCCATGGGGGAGATGGCAACAGGGACAATGGTCCTCACAGACTAGAATCTGAGGCCACATTTTCACTTCTTTTACCTTTCTACCAGGTGTCCCGCTCGAAGAGTTATTTAGAATAATAGGAATCATGTAAAGGTGAGGGAAATTCTGTTTGCAAAATTTTGGTCTTCCCATAGCTTGGCAGTAGTGGAGCTAGAGTGCTCTATGCTAGGTGAGCTCCCATTGTTTGCCTCCAAATCCATTCCCTTCCCTCTGTTCCTGCATATTAATTAAACTATAGAGCCGTTTGTTCAGTCTGAATTTAAGGAAGCTGCGTTCCAGTTCGCTCTGTTCCTGGGTAGTAATGACATCTATACTGTCTTTGGCTCAGCCTAGTATGGCTCATATTGCCATTATTGGGAAGATGCAGGTCTCTAAGATGGCAGTGCACACAAAGAAGAAGCGTGGACAAACCTTTAGGTCCTTATGTGCTAAACTTCAAAATGGATAAAAGCAACACATGCTGCTAGCAGTTCTCCAGAGGGTCCCTGTATCGTCACACGCATCTCCAGTCAGATATGTACAATCAGGAATGGTTCACGATGATCTCCACCCCCCTCCCCATTTCACAAGGAAAGCAGCTATAAGACAAATTGTTAAATGGTCTTATTAATAAAAAAAAAACAGAGCAAGATATTGGGGTGAAAGCTGGAAGATCAGAGAAACAGAACAAGCCACAGCCAACCTCACCTTACTGACTCCTTGGCCTCCAGAGCAAGACTTCCTGTTTACTCATGCCTTATATACCTTCCTGTGCCCTGCCATCTTCCTTCCTTCCTAGTGCTGGAATTAAAGGCATGGGCCACCATGCCTGGCTGTTTCCAGAGTGGCCTTGAACTCATAGAGATCCAGATGGATCTCTGCCTCCCAAAGTGATAAGATTAAAGGTGTGTGTGCCACCATGCCTGACCTCTATGTCTAATTTGGTGGCTGGCTCTGTTCTCTGATTGCCAGATAAGTTTTATTTGGGTGCACAAATAAAATATCACCACAGGCAGCTGCAGTAGAGAAAAGTGAGGAAGCATTTATTCAGGTCATGAACAAAGAAGTAAGCCCAAGCTCCTGTCAATCAGTATGTGCTCCAAACCAGTGACTCCTCTGTGTAAGATTATCATCTGAAAGAATGGCAAGGGGCTATCATCCTGGTGGCTAATCTCCCCAGAATATTGAGGAGTCAATGGGCATTTACCTGAAAGAGAAGATTGATAGATGTGGTCCAAGCAGAGGGAGTAGCAGTTGAATGCGTGAGCATGGCTTGCATCAATGGAACAACAGGTAGGTCCCCTAAAAGCACATGGACCGTACTGTGAATGGGAGTGTGCGGGAGCCAGTGCCATCTCATGGAGGCCCTTCATACCGAAATTTTCAGTGTTCCATTGTCACATGACCATAGCAGGGTAACCATGGCCGTATATGCCTGCCGTTCACCATTTATTCTCTGCAAGTTCCTCCTCCAGTATCCTTATTTCCCCAGAATCCTGCTTGTCCTCACATTACTGAGTACACTGCATTTTATACTCTCTTCATACATGCTTGGCATGTTGTTCTTTGTCTTCTTATTTCATTGGCAGCTGGAGGTCTGAGCCCACACCTTACTGTGTAAACATCTAGTATTTGGTCCTCTGAGCCAGCTGGCAGTTTTGTACCCTGGGAACAGATACCCTATTTTGCAGTGTACACACAGGAGGTGGCTTTAGGATATGATTTGGACTCTAATATTGAATGAGTTAGGGTTGGCTCATTTCAACAAATGATTATCAGCCAGCTTCTGTTCTAGGAAGTAGGAAATCACCAATCATTGCGTGTGGTCTTTTAAAGTGAGAGAGTGCCTATTCAAGTTTCTACTTCAACATTGAAATGGTGGCCAAGACACTTAACAATTTGGTGATTATAGATGGTAGTTGTTTACACACAGTAGAAAGAACAGCATTGGAAGCTGGATATCCTGAGCTCTGGCTGCTAGTCCTTTACTTGATACACATATAGGGGTACAAGCTCTAGAGAACCTCAGCTACTCTGGTGGACAAAGGTCAGAAACCTCATGAACAGTACAGCAAAAGAGCCCATCTAGCATAAATCATGGCTTCTTCTGTGACCAATCTTGGGTCAGCCAAGTAGTATCTTTGTCTTCTTGGCTGCCCTAATGCCAGATGCCATACCTATTTTTTAAAATGGCAAAATACTAATAAACCTTCTAATGGCATTATCAAACATGGGCACTATTATGAGAAAAAAAAGTACTTTTTTTTTCCCAATCAACTTCTTCCATAAAAATCCAGGAAGTGTCCTGCCCCAAAGTTTATCTACAGGGAGTGAGCCAAGTAGAATGCTCTGAGTGTCCCATTAGCCTCTCCCTCTCTCTGAGAGCCCGCCCAGGCTGTCAACTAGCAATCAATCAACAACCATGAAATGGGGCTGAGCACAATTTGAGCTCCCTATTTATTTTACCAGATAAATTGTATGACCCTGATCCATCCTGGCCCTTGCTGAGAGAGACTCCCTTGAGGACAGTATCTGCTTCTAAGCTGGGTTTGGGAAGAGGTGACTGGGGAGATGAACTACAACATGGTGTGTATGCCACAAAGCATCTGATTCGTGAAATCGTCACAAAGTCTTTTTCGTTATCAGATACTGTGTCTCCTAGAACTAGCACTCCAGGGGCAATTCAATAATGCTCGGAGAGCTGTGTTTCTTAGTATCATAGTCTCTTAATCTCTTTGTCCATTTTTGCATGTAGCAATAGACTTTCCATCTGTAATTTACAAGGAGGGATGCGAGGTATCCCAATGTGCTGGTAGAATGAAAGTACCAAATAGGAACCTTGACACCAGGATGCTCACATGACACAGAGCTGATGGAGGGTAGTTAGAAACACAGAAACAGATCACTCATGATTGTTGACTGTATGGCCTATGGCATGGAAACTCACAGCTTGCCAGGGCATACATCCTGGACCCACCCCATACCACTTAAGCACCCTTACAATTTACCTTACCATTTTGTGAAATATTTTATACTTTATTTGTAATAAACAGCAAAATGATGGTAACTAAGCCAAAGCATAAAATTCCTATGTATCTTTGCTATGAAGGCACAGCTGATCAGGGGAAGCCACATTTGCCATTTCTTGACTGGACCCAGTTACTTAGTGGCTTCCTTGAGCTACCCTAGGCAGCCTCCCTCTGTACCACTACCAGAGGCATTTTTACTGAACAGACATTTGATGAATTTGTAAAGTCTGCTTACTTGCTCGATAGAAAGGGCCAAAATTGGGTTTATACCTTTACCAGGTGTGCTAGGTTTATGGAAGAATACATAAAGGGCCACGTGAAATATAAAAGAAGAAATAGACACTTGTTGGTAACTTCAAAGCACAATTGTGCAGATAAGATTATTTCTCTTCTTCTCCTGAATTTCAAGTTCTATCTCGGAGTGCAGAGCCTCCTAGAGAGCAAGAGCATTTACTCTCCTAATGGCAGAAATCCACCATCAGTTAATGTGCAACAGCCTCTTTCTAGCATGCCTTTTGACATACTCATGTGCAAAAATTAGCCCGTTTAAAACTGGAAAGAATAAGAAATTAAATAATTCAGGCAAGGGTAACCCTCAATCTGCCACAGTGTATAAGAGGGAACAAGAGACGGTTTTGTATTCCTCGGTTATCACAGAAGCTGTTTATTGCAATATACACTTTCCATTTACAAAAGAGCACATTGGCGCAAGCGGAACGTCTCTGGAGAGAGGCAGGCCCTGCAGATCCATTAGTTACCATGCTATGCACAGCAGTGGTGGGGTCTCTGGGCAGCCCAAGGAAAGAACATTAGAGCCATTCTCAGGTTCCCCCATCACAGACTTAATGTAGGCTACTTCAGCTTCTCTGGAGGAGCATCTCTGCATCCTCTCTCAGGATTATGTGTGACAGGTAAAGTATCACTTTTAGTGGAGTAAACTAAATAAATGAAACCATGGCAGCCCACTGAAGAACATACCTTTCATCCTGGATTTATGATTGGACTATTTTATTTTTGTGTTCATTTTTATGATTTCATAGTTTAAGAATGTTCTCAATAGAAACAACCTCACATTTCTGAATGTAGAAGCATATGGTAATCATTCAGATAGGCTGCATCTGACAATTACAGTCTTAATGGTAGATGTTTTGTTTATTATGTCCCAGGTATTATGTTACATTTATCCCCTTATAAGAAGATGTTGACAAAGGAATCAAAGGTAGGAATAGCCACAGCTGTTTTATAACAATCATTCAGCCCCCATCTTCATAAACACATATCCCAAATAGTTTTGGAAATGACTGAAATATACTGGATAATATTAGTTTAATATTTCTCAGCCTTGTATCTTTGTCTCTGGCTGTGATATACAGTTCACTTAGTTATTTGCTTGGCTGTTTATTCTCTAAACCATTCACTACTGACTGCACAGCACCAAATGTTTGAAGCCATCTGACATCTCCACATCTCATGTGAAGGCCCTGCTCAGATGGTGGCATGGTCTGATGTTGGTTTCTCATCATAGACTTGCATTTGTAAGCCATGAGGTACCATACTTATGTCAAAGCTACATAGGGGTGTAGAGCTAACTCCCATTATCTGCACCAGGGGCATTTTGGAGAATCAGTGCACAGAAGGCAACAGAATCCATGGCAGCAGGCATGCTCTTAAACTAAGGTTTCTTGCTACAAAGCAGAAAAGCAATGGTCGGTTTAACAGGTCTGATGTGATGCTCATTTGAAAAACAGTTTCTCATATCACCCTCCACATTTTGTAAGGAGATGAAAATCCAGCAAGAGTTGCTAGGGGTTTTTATTTCCTGAAATTCCTGTCAGTAGTTGAGATCCAGTCATAGCATCAAGAGATGGGCTCTTAGGAGATAACAGGCCATGGGTGCTTGGCCTTCAGGAAGAGATTTGCATATACCTTTATCACCGTCAAACAGTGGCCACTCCCTCTTTGCCTTTCTATGCCTTCTGCACAAGAGGACTTATCATTTGTCCCTTGCAGAGAACAAAACAACAACCTGGTATCTTGGGAGGGAAAGGTATGACAGTTATTAAAGTCTTCCCAGCCTTTCATGTGGGAGCACTACCTACCTGATCTCAGGTATTTGTAAAAACAACAGGTATAGATAAAGACAAAGTGTCATAGCCAGGCTTCAAGACATCATTAGTGATTACAATCTTCTTACATCTATTCCCTTCCATGGTTCTCTCCCTCACTGTGACCCATTCAACAGTGAATACTGTGTGAGGGGTAGGGTGTGGGTGCTATATGTATGTCATAAATGACTGAAGTTTTCTCCCCAGCCTAGTAGACCACCTCCCCCTTGGTCACCCAGTTACTACTTTGTGCACACTGTCTGGAAACTCACAGGAAGACGACACAATATAGAAGGAGCCTTCTGGCAACTAAGGAGAAAGAAACTGAAGGGCTGACCAACAGCCAGGTACTTAAGTCACCAATGTCGTGGATCACCAAGTCATGGGTCAGTAGGTTGTGTCCTAGCCATGATTTTACCGCATGCACATCACGAACTCTTCACCACCACTAGCAGTCTAAGCCATTGCTGAAATCAGAATTTAGAGTGATGGAGAAAGGATGGGCATGTACCCTTGGGTTTCTCAGTGAAGTTGCTATGCAACAATAGATAATTTAAAATGACAGAAGAGTCCTGAACAAGGTAGGAGCCATATTGACCCAGTTGAACAAAACATTATACTTAACAGCTGTTGTTTGCATAATCTTCAAGAACAAAGGAAAATAGTGACCAAATTCAACATGCTAAGGCCATGAAACAAATCTCAAGAAAACACTAGATTTAAACACTAAAGAGCATCGTCTCTGACCACAGTGAGAAATCAATAACAATAGTGTCTCAGATATTTTGAAATTAAAAAGGACAATGCAAAATATACAGTAGATAAAATAAGCAATTAAAAGGAAAGGAAAAATTCAAACTGAATGACTGTAAATTTAAAATCTATTAAAACTTGTGTGACCCTTTTAAAATGATGCTTATGGGGAATTGCATATCTTTAAATGCTTATACAAAAAGAAACATATAAAATGAGTTAGTTGAGATTTTGCCTCAGGAAGTAGATGGGGAAAAGGAAATTACATCTAAACTAAGGAAATGGAGGCTTTGAAAGTTGGTTTAATACTTAAGAGCACTTACAGAGAACCTGGTTCAAGTCCCAACATCAACATAGCAACTCATAATGGGTCATGTGTCCTCTCCTAGCGTCTTTGGGGAACTGCAAGCACAAGGTACACATATATACATAACTAACATACATACACATAAAATAAGAATAAATAAACCTTAAGCTTAAACAGTGACATAGAAGGACTTAATAACATATACCCACAAATGAATTTAAAAGAAAACTGAGAAAATGTTAAAAGTCAAAAGATGTGTCCTTGGGAAAATGAAATAACAAACATTGACTGGACCACTGAAGAAAAAGAGAGACATAGGAAATTGCAAACAAGACATGTCCCCACTGATTGTGAGACTTTGAACAAATATATAAAATTGCTGTAAAAAATTTTTTGCCCAAAACTAACAGGTTAGAGAAAATGAGCCAAGTGGTGATAGAAAATTACAACCCACCAGAAATTTAACACATGGCTAAACAGAATGTCCAATTCATCTCGTAGGTGAGGAGAATTGAATTCTGTTACTGCAAGTCCTCCTGGGTAAGAAACTTAGAGGCTGGCGCTCCACTGTCCAATTTTGTCAAATATTTCAGAATAACAAAATAAATTTTCCTATAGTTTTGTATAAAAATGGAGGAAAGGAAAAGATTTCCCAACCAGATTGTGCCATTATCACAATTTAATAGGAAACCTGTCAAAGACTTTGCAAAATAATTTAATATAAAGAAGCAAAGAAAAATTATCGATTATAAACATAGAGACAACAAAAATCCTTTAAAAATAGCCAACGAGTTGAGCTCACATAGGAAGAACAGTGGGTGTCCTTTGTCTTTGAAGAACAGAGCAAGGAGTCAGTGTTTACCTTTTTATAACAACAAAGGGAAAAGTAATAGACAAGGGAAGAATCAACTTTTGTTGGGATTGCCCTAAAACTCTTCTGCTAGTTTTATAATATAGATCAGTGTTCCCTGACTTCTACAGGACATTTTCTTTTGGGCAAAAATAAACCCCAAATAAGAAAATCATGAGCTTCTATGTGAAAAAAATAGAAAATAGTTTTCAATTGTTTAAAACAAATAAAAAGAAAACTAAAATTGTTGGTTAAATCAATGACTTTAACCCATATAGGTTTTTAGTCATTTAAGTTCCTACGTTGAACCTACTTTTATGTCCCAAATTTTGCTTCAGCCTTTCACATGACTGCTTTTCACAAACCATCTCAGTTGAGTACATACCAGGTACACCATGAGAAGGCAGTTATATCCAATCTGCAGGTTTATTCTGTCCTGTGGTTTTGCATTTGGTTTTATTTGTTTGTTTATTTCTAACACTTCCTCGAGTATATCATGAATTGATAGGATGGTGAGGACCACAATTCTTCAATAAACTTTTGTGCCCAAGAATCCCTGTCTCCCTAAAAATTGGTCCTATGTCAGCAAGTCTGTCAGTGAGCGTGCTGAGGTTCACCACTCTGCATTTGATGCCTAAGGCCCTACCACCTACTTGCCCAACTGTGCGCCTTTAATTTTCCTTTTCTATTGAAGTCCTAGAGACCAAGAATTACATTCTCTAAGACAGTTCCCAAAGTCCTCAAAAGGAAGGTCTCCCACGAGTTCAGAAAAGAAATCATGAACATGCCTGTTTGGGTCCACCAAGGAAAGAAAGAAAAAGAAGGCACGTGGCCCACGTGGCAACAGCGGAATCTGGACAGGAGACCTCACTTCTTGAAGAAACTGTCTAGGAAATGCTGATTTCATCAGTGTCTTGTCAGACCGCAGCAAAATGTTCATAAACCCGGCAACAGTGCTTCGACGCTTGAGACTCCAGGAAGTGCAGACTTCGCACCCACTGGAGCGAGCGCTTTTCCCAGACTAACGTGTTCCTCCGACCAGTGCAGGGAATCATTACAGTGTCTACAAATAACTTTGCATGAGGGACAGTTCTGTATGGAGGAAGAGTGCTAGCAGAAATCACCTGTGCTGACTTCCAGAAACCTCTAGAATGCCCCAGTGCTCTTCCACGGTGATTTTGGACCACTCATCCTTTAATGTTTTAGTAGAGTTGAACCATAAGGAAAACCTGAAAGATGCAGACCAAGGATGCTCATAAGGGCCTGGATGATGGCACAGTGGACGGAGCTCAGCAAGAAAGATCAGGAAAAAATGTCTAGACATTGGTTCTCCACTTTCAAAGAAGCCCACATTTCAGAACTGCAGTCTAGAAGTGCCAGTCACAGACATGTTTTTTTGGAGCTCAGATGGTGTGAACAAGAGAAAGCCTGTCTGACAGAAAGTTGGAGGGGAAAAGTGTGTTGTTTCCTCCATGGATGGTGAGCAGGGTGGTGTTGCCACTGGATAGGCCGCAGGGATCCACCACATTATTTTTTACATCTGAGTGTGGATCTGTAATTATTTATAAGCGCAGTTTTCTCTGAAAAGGGAATTAAATGCAAATGCGAATAAGGCATTTTCTAGAAACGCATTCATGCACACACACACACACACACACACACACACTCATACACATGCACACTCACATGCATGCATGCACACAAACTCACTCATTCACACACACACTCAAGCACACACTCACATGCGCACGCACACCCATACACATACACATACTCAAAACAAGAGCATCCATCATCATAAACACATGTATTGCTTTCTATACTACATTAGCATGATTAGAATTTCAAACTCAGCTCTTCTCCCCATGATGTCAGGGATCATTTTGATTGAGGATTCTCGGGATGTCGCCATTGCTACACTCTGACTCCCTTTGTGTCTTCTTGGTGTTGATGCCCATGTCAGTGCTGGTCTGGCTAGCAGCTTCTACATTTATCAAGCCCTTCACATATGGGCCCTCAGAGCTAAACCCAGTTTCCGTTTCAATGCAGAAATTAATGAAGATATCCCAAAGACAATGGTGATGTTGACTTTATGAATGAAGTCATTCTTCTCAGCCACCCACCAACTACTTACTTAACATGCAAATGCGTGAAGCAATGTTTAATCTCTCAGATATCCATGCTGCTGGGACCTTCCTCACCAAGTCATACTGAGTTTGTGATCATTAATTCTTGTATCTTTCCCACTGAATATTTGAAGCACATATAGAACACAGTGTCTTGTCTCTATTCAGGGTATTTCTCACAGCCAAAGAGAAGACAATGAAAGGAAGTGTTGGTACCAATCAAACTTGAGATTACAGCTTTTCAAATCGCTCACTAACTCTGTAGTTTGGATGAATTACAAGATTGTCCTAAGCATCTCTTTCCTCATTTATAAAATGAAGATAATGATAAATGCTCAGTAACCTTAAGCCTCTCCCAACAATGGCCCTTGTCTGGCCATGAGAGCAGTGTTGCCAGGTTTTTGCCTTCTTCTCAGGAAGGCTCTGCCAGTCTCTAGTGATGGGAGGCTGCCAAGACCTGTCAAGGGGTTTCTGCTGAGGATAATCATAGCTCAAACCTGGAACCTCATTCCTGGCTCCAAGCCCCTGTGAAAGGATGTAGCTGTCTCTGTGACCATCTCTTTTGCAGACACCTAAGGGTGCTTTTATTGCTTGTTACAGATTCTTTCTCTCACTGGCAGGTGGTTTTCCAGGGACTGTCTGCTCCCTAATGATCCAACTAGATAAAGAGCCAGTGACTGACTCTGAAGAACATGAATGCTACTTATGGCTTTCTTAGCAGAAGCCTCTGCCTTCCAGTTGTCAGAGGAAGGAGAAACCCATCCCTTAGAGTTCCCAGTCTACTGACAAAGGGCACCCTGCATTTCTCTCTGGCTGGGATTCTGCAGCAGTTGGCAGCCACTGCTCTCGAGTATACCTTTCTCATCAGACTCTTGCTGTCTGATCCCCCTCTCCTGGCCTCCTTGCCCCCACGCTCACTCTCTCCAATGTGCTGACTGTATCTCTGCTCCCTCTCAACTCACCCGCTGTTCTCCTCATGACCTTCCTGGTACTCCTCTAACATCCTACCACTTATTTCTATTATTTTCTTCCCATTCCTCATATTTTTGCCTGCTATCATTTTCTGCCGACTCTCACATTTCCCAGCAGTGTCTTTTTTTTCATTTGTTCCTCTTCCCCCAGTTCTATTTTCCACTCTTTTCTACCTTCTATGTAGCTAAGTTAAATCTTTCTAACATTCCATTCTCTGGTTTCATACACCTCTGAGTATTCTTTGCCCTTTACCACCAAACCTACATTCCTCTGTTTCTAGCCCAACTCGCTCCCCTGATCCCTAATTCTCCCAAGACAGTGCTCACCCAAGCCAGTGAAGAGCTATAAAGCCCAGTAGGATTGGAACTCAGCAGACCCCATGTGGGGTAGTATCAGAATGCAGACTCATCTATCCACTCTGTGCTGTACTGCCTGCAAGTGAAGCCCTATCACATCCAGTCAATGCTCAGTGTCCCCGCTGTCTCCCTGGCAACCATGCTGGGGTCACTGTCCCTGGTGTTTGCTATGTTGGCTCAGTCTAGCCTCCTGTGTAGTGTTCTAACCTCTCTCAGGAGCCCAGGGATCTTGCTAGAATGAAGACTTCCAGTTGTTCAGTGAGAGCTTTTGATTAAATTGTCTTTTGAAAGCCAACATAAGCTTCCCAGGGTTGGAAACAGTAGAGTCAGAGCTTACCAGAGGCCCTGCTTGCTTAACACCCCTGTCACTATGGTGACAGTGCTCAACCATGCATTTTCTATAAGCTGTGAGTTCCATGGGACCCAAGGCATTGCTCAACACATTGCCTTAGGAGTTAGTTGTGCGTATGTAGAGTTTAAGATATTTATCAAAAGTTCAGTAATCACACAAGTGAAGGAAGGCTGCATGGGTTGGAGGAGTGCTGGCCTTCCATGAAAGGCTTCCATGAGCTCTCAGTGGCAAACAATCTTTCCCAATGCCTCATTCATAACTATCTGGACCACATCAATCAAACACTTATAAGGTACAAATCATGGGTACTCATGACACCTGTGAGACTGTCAGGCCCTGTAGCGTTGTATTTAATGTCATTTCCATCCTAGCCATGGCCACTCTCTTAAAACTAAATAGGGATCTAGTGCAAGGAAATGCACACAGGTTTCAGTAAAGTCCTTACTGCACAGAATAAGCTCAGAGAAGGAAGTTTTCCCATGGTTTTATAATTACTATTCACGTCACCTCATCCGTGACTCTGGGAGCATCTTTTGTAATCAAGCCACACTATGCAGCATTCGCTTGGCAGAATTTCACATCCTTCATGCTCAGCAATTCCCTGCATTTGGAAGAAGCCACGTCTTCAGTATTAACCTGCTCTGCCAGGCTCTCTGAAAAATCCTGGCATTTGAAACTGATTTACAGTAGGACATGGAAATACAGAAATGAGCAAAGCTCATCTCTTTGCTGCTCCTGCCACCCACTCAAACTTGTCGTTAATAGAATCCAGACATACCAAGCTGGTGTCTCCAATGGAACCTCAGCTTCTGAGTTGCGATGTGTGGGACTCACAGGTATTTTGGATTTGTTCTGAAAAGTTATCATTTAGGCCTTATGGTCAAGCAGTTCACATTTTCATTAGGGAAACATGAAGCTACCAAGTAATGTTGTTTCTAAGGGAAAACATTAAACAAAGCTTGTTATCTACTACACATTAAAAATAAATTACTAAGCACCACATTTCCCACTTTCTCCACTTTAATTAACACCTGGATCCTGATTGGTTTTGTGTAATTTTTTTTAAGAGGACAAAATTAGGAAGGCTTTGAGATACAAAACAAACAAGAAAAAGGTTCAAAATAGTTCTTGATATCTCAGGGAAATTTCTGGAAACCTCCTCCATTAGATTATCTGAGCCGGACTTCTGTGTCTGACACACAAGTTCTCAGGATGCTAAGGACAGTACCTAGACTCCACAGTTGGTGTTAGGAATTAGAAAACAACAACAACAACAACAGCAAGAAACAAAAATTCATGTGGCGATGCCCTCATTTTGTCTACCATGGTTTCTAGTCTATTTCCAAGTGGTCTGTGTTTAAATATTAGACCAGTTTTCAGAGAAAAGCAGAAAGTAGTGGGTAAGGATACACTGCCAAGGCAATAGTTAAAGAACATACATTTACTACCACACAAACACTTCCGACTCTCGAGAATGACAAAACTCAAGTATACTCTTTTAGCAACCCATGTTCTTGCCTGCAGTCAACAGTAAAAAGCTAGTCAGCTGATTTAACACTGTGTTGATTATGGAAGCCATCAGTCAGAAATAGTAGCCCCTCACTTCTTTGCCTTGAAGTTGAAGAACCATATCTTGATACGGGCTGGATTTTTTTCCTACTTCATCAAGGTTCCCCTGTACAAGCCCCTTGGTGGCCCCAAGCAGTAAGACCCCACCATCTCCTTTGTTAGCCTGTTGCTTTATAAAGATGGCTTACTTGGGTCAACATTATGCCTTCCAATGAACTTGGCCTGTCCTGCACTGAGTAGCCAGATTTGATACAAGTAAAAAGATGACAACATAGGAGTATTCTTAGAAGAGGTGACTTACCTACCAACAAGCAAGCATAATCTGTTATTACTCAACAAAAGGAAAAAAATCTTAAGAATAGAGTAGGAAGATAAAAATTATTTCAAAACTAAAACAGCAAAATGAGCAATTAGAATTTAACAGGTCATAAACTACTTTTCAATTGATACAAATATAGATGGAGGAACGATTTTACCATTGACACACAAAAAAAGCACTCTCGGAGAGTCAAGGAACACAAAATAAATGAATTTTATTGTATTTCTGAATTTTCATTTTCATTGAGTTATTATCTGCAGTTTTGTTACATGATATGACAGTGTCCATGTTCAACCCTCATCAGAGAAGTTTTTTCTTGCAGTATATGCTAATTATCACAGAAAACCACAACTGTGCCCTATTCAGAGAGTAAAAGGCTTCAGAGCATTCAGTACTTAATGGGATGTTTGTATCAAACCCCTGCACTCAAGGCTCAGGGATCTACACAGAAGAAGAGATGGAGACATTGTAAATCCAAAGGTGGTGGATGACTCCAAGGAAAGAACCTCTTTCAGACACTGCAGGATAGATGCACCTATGAACTAATAGAGACTGTGACAACATGTGTCACATCTTCACAGATTCAGACCAGACAAAATCCAAGCCTGAGTAGAGGAAGTGAACACAAACTTCTACCCCTAACCAAGAAGCTGGTTGTAATTGATATCTGCTGGGAGAGGAAAAGCCAGTTTTCTCCAGTATATCAACCACGGTCCAAGACAGCCTTCATGCTAGGAGTAGTTAGCCAACACAAAATGGACTTCATATTTTCCATGGGCTTCTTTGTTTCGTTTTGTTTTTAATTTTGCTGTTGTTATCTTTTCTTTTCTTTTTTTAAAATCTCTTTGGTTTGGTATATTTTGTTTTACTGGGTTTTACTTTTGCTTTGATTTTAATTCTGATTTATGCATGTATGTTATTTGAGAGAAAGGGAACGTGAAGTTGGATGGGTGTGGAGGTAGGGAGGATCTGAGAGAAGTTCGGAGAAGGGAATAATGTGATCAAAATTAATTATATGAAAATATTACAAAATAATAAAAATTAAAATAAAATGAACAAATAGGACACATCTTCATAACTCATTTAAGAACCTAATACAATGCATTTTGGTCACACTCACCCTCCCTCCTTAGCCCCAACCTTGACTCCACTATCATGGGTATTTGGCTAATTTTACAGTGCCAGCATGAATGACCTCCCACTGACTGGGCCTTAAGTGCAATTACATGGCGGTTGATTGCCCCATAATATAACTGCCTCTACTGTACCTTTCAAAATATCTCGCCACGCTGGCCATTGTTGTGGTTTATAGACATTACAGCTAGACAGAACTATTGCTTGCATCTCTCCCTTTGTAGATTTCATGGCTCCTCCTGAGACTGAGATCTGGTCCTCAGGGAGAAGGCTTCCAGGTGAAATCCAGATGAATCCCTCCAAGTCCCATGTTGAAGTGTGTGATGCTACTAGGGGAACAAAACTACTGGCAGAATCTCTGTTCTCAAAGTGGAGTATGGGGTAATGAAGAACAATAAAACTGAAAGAAAATTAGACAGTGCATCATAAAAGATGCAATTGCTTTCAAATATACAGTGTCCCCAATTATCATTTAAAAACTCATTCCCAGAAATTCTGCTACACATTTTCTACATCTAAGAAGCTAATCTCCTCTCATATAGTTATATACAGATCACCCCTCAACAGAAGGGAAAATTTTTATTTTTTTTTCATTGCCTGTCATGTTTAGAAGCTCATGACTGAGATGATGCTGATGATCCTAAGTTGGGGGCGGAGCTTTTTCCTTGGGAGAACTCTATGTAAATTTGACCACATACCAGAAGGACCATTTCAGTGTTTCTCTAAGAGTCCTGACAGCTCTCAGTGACTGAGTTCCTTGTGGTTGGGGGAGGGCATATGCCAGAAGTGGAGGAATCTGTTCCAAACCACAGAGTATGCCAAGTCCCAGGGCACAGCCTCTTTTAAGTTCTTCCTGTTTGTCTGGAATGCCTTCTGGGAAGGGTGGAACCCTCAGGCCTGGGCTGCCCAACTGCCCAGGCTGTCTCTGACTTACTGTTGCTCCATCAGGTGATTGCACAGAACATATTCAAATACTATTCATTTCAATACCTGTTATGTTTTATAAAACTATAATTAAGCTGATAGTTATTTCTAGTTTAATAAGTATATGAAACAATAAGGGTGGGGGAACCACTTGAAAAATATGATTATTTTGTTTTAATGCTAACAGTAATTATCTTCTTCTTAAGCAATTACCAGTTACAAGAACATGAATTAGGAAGATCACATATTTAATTACTTTTAAGATCCAAACATATTTTTTTACATGTTTTATAATAAATGTTTCTTTTTCATTTGGCTTTCAAAATCATCTTGACATCTTTTCCAAATACTGTAATTATCTTACATGACTTTTTTTCTTTTCTTTTGCTACCTCAGAAAATTAAAATATTTAAAGTCAGACCAATATTTTTATTTAGCTTTGATACAAGCAATTGGTACAAAGGCAATCACTTTATGTGGACTTTAAATCATTTTATTTTCCCAAACAGGTTTTTCTGCACATATTATTCTTCACTTCTTTCTGTATGTGGGGAGTACTTACTGGGGAGAATGGGACTCGTTTACATAAAGAATCACCTGGAATGCAGTGAGGTTTCACATTTGCATGAGGGCTGGATGTTGCAGAATTTGAACAAGTTCTATTTTGAATATTTTAACTACATAGTTAACTCAAATGCCCTTGTGCCTAAACTCTCCAGCCATAAATTATGCAAGCTGTATTGACTGTTTCCAGGTTTATATTAACAAGTAAACAGAAAATTTTAAATTTTACATTATGTAAATATTTAAGACATAATTTGCATATATTTACATAATACTTGCTAATTAAACTAAAATCACATTTACATGAAAAAATAGTTATTTATCCTACACAATTTAAATTAAGCAGCTTTTAATTTCCATGAGGTATACACAAATGTAAGATAATAGAAGTTGAATTTTATATTTAACATGCTTTTAATAAAGATAAATTCATATTTAAAGTCAATGCAAGCATCATATTTTCAGCAGTTTATTTGAATCAACTTGAAATGGTAAGTAAAAATGGCATAGATTTGATAGTGGATTATAATTCTAAGTGTTATATAATGGGGTTTTCCAATTTCATAGTTATCTATTTCATATATAAAATATTAAGTTTAAAAAGACAAACAAAAGTGACAGGTTACAGATGTATTTCTTTTCTATTTAAAATTTGAAAATTGGGTGTGTGGTAGTACACAAGTGTAATCCCAGAATTCAGTGGGCTGAGGCAAAATGATGGCAGGTTTCATGGGCTGCATAGAGAGATCTCCCTTTTTAAAAAAAATCAAATAAATCAATAAACATAAAAATTTCACTGAAGACAACTATAATTCAGAGGAAAAGGTGGGAGTCTGAGAACAGAATCCTGGGAGAGCCCCCATCAGGGCAGTAAGAAATACCCCTGCTGTATGGCAGAACTGCCTGAAGGTTTAGAGAAAAGTCCCAGGCATGTAAGCATCGACACATCTGTGGCAGCTCATCCTGGAGAAACACCTTGTTTGAGTCTAGGAAGCACTGGTCCACAGATTAATCTGGATGAGGCAGTTACTTGTCAATCAACAGTGGTGTGTTAAGGGTAGGGATGCTGAAAGAAGATCTCAGAAGAGAGGTCTGTGTTGGAACACATCTGATGGTAGCCACCACAGTAGAGCTGAGACTTGAAACACAGGATGGATGTTCAGGCAAGGCAAAGCTTCCTTTTGCATGGGAACTGAAGATGTATGGTGCAGAGTTAGAAATGCATGCTGAGCATGGGTTAAAGACTGCTGCCTGCTAGAAAGCTCAGGTCAGAAATAAACATGAAGGAAAACATTGGGATGCACACTGAAGGAGACTGGAAGAGCATGCTGGGTGGATTTGGTGAAGTATGAAAGATTCTAATGGAATCTAGGGGAGATAAAGCTTTTAATGCCACAGGTTGAACAAAGAGGTACCATGAAACCATGATCTGTAGAATGTCACTGGACAACTGAAGTCCATATTGAGCTTGAATTAGAGGCTAAAAAGTTGGCTTAGCAGTTAAGAGTACTGGTTGCTCATGCAAAAGACCTGGGTTCAGTTCCCAGCACCTACATGGCAGCTCATAAACATCTGTAACTCCAGTTCCAGAGGACCCAATGCCCTCTTCTGACCTCTGCAGGTACTGCATGCACATGATGCACATACATGCATGTACACAAACATTCATACACATAAAATAAATAAATATAAAAAATCAAGATCTTGAATTGGAGCAATTTCAGTAGTGGTAGCAGATGTGGGAAGTGTTAAGATGGTAACATAGAGACCTAGACAGAGATCAGGATCCTAGACAGGTCACAGGAACAGATGTGAGGATATCTGTTTTCATCATCTTGACTCAGGCCAACCTTTTCTAATCTCTAAGACAGTGGTTCGCAACCTTCCTAATGCTGCAACCCTTTAATATAGGTCCTCATGTTGTGGTGATGCCAACTATAAAATTATTGTTGTTGATATTTTATAACTGCAGTTTGTTACTGTTATGAATCATAATGTTAATATCTGATGTGCAGGATATCTGATATGTGACCCTTACAAAAAGGTAGTTCGACCAAAAGGGGTCATGACCCACAAGTTGAGAACAAATGCTCTAAGACTTTTCTCCCAGGAAATTAACATTTATAAATTTCAAGTGGCAGTCCCAACATGACTGTTGTAAGGTGTCCCACATACTCGCCACTTTCCAAACATATTAATTGCACATTTGTTGAAACTCAATAAAGGAACAAAAAGTCAACATATTTTAGAGGGGGAATTATTGTCCTGCTTTTCATTATGAACATTCAATATGATTTTGGTAGTTGTTTGATCTCTGTTTTCTAAAAATTGATGATAAAAAGAATGTTCCCACTGGCATCAAAGAAAGGATAAATCTTTGAAAATATTGGAAGTCGATAGTCACAGGCTCTAGGAAACCTTAATGACAAAAGTGATTTGACATCAGCCATAGAGAGTTCTTTTTTGAGAGCCAGGAAAGCCTCTGCATATAATGATGGAGGGGGCCTTCGTAAATTTAAAGGGCAACATACACTCTACAGAATTACATCTAGACTCTACTCTGCTTAGGTCATGGACTTACAATTCTGTAAAAGAACAAGGCCGTGTTGTAAATGTGAGTGCAACTCACATTTGCAAGTGCCTTGGCACAAAGGTTTATGCTGGTACTTTTAAACCTGTTGAGAAGGAAGCTGTATTCAAAATGAAGCCACGGATAAATTAAGCCATGCATGAAAGAAAGCCCCAAAGATCCTCCAAGAAGAAAGCAAAGGCTGCTGTTGTCATGGCAAAGTATGCTAACGTAGCTGCCTGGCTCCTTCATTTACAAGGGTCCTGACTTCCTTGCTCTTAGTTGATGTATGGGTTACTCTCACAGCAGTGTTTCTTTAGGAAATCCTAAATGCAGGGATCCTCCTGAGTTTTCCCAGCAGCCAAGTAAGAGAGGACAGACCTCCTGGGATGCTGTGGTATCCATGGTCACAGTACTTTTATTACCTTGCATCCTGGGAACAGGACAGGCTGGGTTCTGCATGATACTTCTAGTCTTGTCCAAAAGCTATCTATGAGTCTACTCCAGGCACAGCAAACAGAAGGGAAACGGAGTAGATATGCCCAGACTGAATGGGACATTGAGTTAAAGCAGGTGGTCTCTGCTCTTAGGCCAGACTCAAAAGCAAGCCTAGACTCTAATGTCCATTCAGCACTGTGTGTCCTCTTTGGCCCACAGAAAGGCACATTTTCTTACATTGTGTCCTTTGTCAATTCAAAATCAGGATGCTTTAAAAGTCTTTACTACAGTGGCTCTCAACCTTCATAATGCTGTGACCCTTTAATACAGTTCCTCATATTGTGGTGACCCCCAAACATGAAGTTACTCTCATTGCTGCTTCACAACTGCAGTTTTGCTGGTGTTATGAATTGTAATGTAAATATTTGTGTTTTACCATGGTTTTCAGCAACCCCTGTGAAAGGGTCATTCAACCCCCCCCCCCCAAAAAGGATCGCGACTCACAGGTTGAGAACCACCGCTTTACTGGCGCATTGTGTATATACACAAGTCAACTGAGCTACTCACTGCACCAAAGTCTCGCTTTTCTCAGTTTTACTCAGTTTCAGAGGAAATGACCAAACACTGGAAATAATTTTGGTGCCTAAATCAGTGGACCAGTCCAAAGGGAAGAGGAACATGGGCTGCTTGTCAATCATTTCTTCCCCTCCTCTTTACCCCGAGTGAGACATGCATGGTATATACTCCCAGGTAACCAGTCAGGCTGTCCCCACCCTGCTTCTGTGAGCCTGAGCATCACTGCCTGTTCATTCATGCCTTTCCATCATCTCCCAATACATGTCCTCGGTGAACCATGCCTGAGAGGATGACTTAAGGAGGCTGGAATTGACACTTTCCTTTTGAAGGCACATTGAATGTGAAAACTGCTTTCTGGTTTAAACTTTTTTTTTTTTTTATGAAGGATCTTGGGAAAAATTATTTTTATGTTAGTTGACTAATTTATAAAATCAAGTGAGGAAAATGAGGAAAATTGCTTAAATCAACTGTTAACACACAAACTACAGATACTACACATGAAGAAAAGATATATATATATATATATATATATATATATATATATATATATCCAAGCAGCTCTTTTTATAAGTGGCTATAATAACTGATGTTGTTTGACACAGATGCCCACCCTCACTGCTTACACTTTCATCCATGTGGGGCCAAACTCAGCTCAAGAAGGAAGAGGCAATGAGACTGTTCATGACATGGGCACCCTGGGAATACAAGTGGCCAGGTTGCCTTAGGAAATAGCTAATGAGAACACAGAACTGAACAATTTCAAGTCTTGAATTTTGGGAATTTGAGGTACTAGAAGTAAGGCAGACCATCAAAAATCAATATTAAAAAATATCTAAATACTTGTCAGTTCTGCATAAGTGTCAACACTACTTTTGGAGTGATTAAAAACCTACACTCTCTGCCTTCACAGTGTGCCATGCAATATGGACGCCACTGATATGGATTGTTGTCCCTGTCTATGAGAGCTTATCAACTGACGTTTTCAATGAAAAGTACCATGATTTAAGGCAGTATTCATTTGAAACACAAAAGGTATTTTCTTTTTCTTTTTCTGATAACTTAAGTCACAACGCTGGTTAGGAGTGACTTTTCTGTGGCCGAGGAACTTTTGCTCAGGCATAGAGGATGCTCACTTCAAGTTCTTGAATAAAATATCTCAACAACAAAGGCTGAATTAACATTTCTTTCACTAATCAGATTTTGTAGACAACGCTTATAAATTAGAATAATGTGTTTTCCAGCTTCAGAATGAAGCTAATTTCAACACAATCTCACTCACATCCTTTGAATAGAATCTAATTATATTACAATAAATACAATGTGTTTGAGATGTAATGGGCATTTCAGAACAAAAGGCAAGAAATTCTGAACTAACAGATTCTTCCTAAAGTATCACACTGAGAAACGAGGCATCTCACACAATACAGTTAATCTGGACTCCTTTTATGGTAAAATTTAACTTTCTATAAACTATCATTTCCCCAGGGTCAAATGACAAAAATATGTAACATACGGCAAACATATATTGCTATATGCTGAAAGTTGTCTATGTTCTGTGCTTTAACCTGAAGCACTTGCCCAGCTGTGAGGATCAGGATGGAAACATAAGCAGGCAAACTCCTGAGCAATGTATTAGAGATTAAAATGGGAAGGCAATATGTTAGGATGCACCAGGTTCTCTATATTGGTGGATTCCCACTTTCTTCTTTATGGAACATACCTATTCCTCTCTCCCCTCCATCTTCATGTAGTAGCACTACCTTTCTTCATTTGTGTTTTTGGATGAGGGTGGAATCACAGCAGTTGTAAATAAGAAGTGAATGTCATGAAGAACACCCCTTCTTCCTAATGTCACCTTATCAATTCTACCCATCCATTCACATTTTCGCATCCACAAATCATTTGAGAAAGCAATACAGGTCAGAACCTATACATATATCTGGGGCCCAATACAGAAAGAATCAAGTCTCCTTCATAGTTTTCATAGAGATGAGAATATAGAGCACTATTCAACACATCAAACAGCTGTGGGACATCCTTGACTGGTATCTACCAAGAAGGACCAGCAAAACTCTTTGAGATTATGATCACAAGTAAATATAAATGGAGAAAGCGACATTTGTATTTAGTATCAGGGAAGTAATATTGAGGATCTACAAAAGATGTCTTAGAAGGACATACTTCTGTGTTGATGTGGTTTAACATTTTCTGAGTTATCAAAATTTACCATGATAATCTTCACACAGGATTAGCCACATGTAAAACATAAATATGTGTGTAATGTATCTAAGTATGATAGTCTTCACACATGAATAGCCATGAGTAAAACATAAATATGTGTAATATATCTGTTTTCCCTCTTTGTGCTAGGTGTTATTTTCCTTAAGTGTTCCTTTTTTTTTCTTTTTAATATCTCATGGCACCAGATGCTTCTTTTAGTTCTTAAAAGTGCACAATTTGCCTGGGCTGTGGTGGTACAAGCCTTTAATCTCAGCACTCAGGAGGCAGAGGCAGGCAGATCTCTGTGAGTTTGAGGCCAGTCTGCTCTACAGAGCGAGTTCCAGGAGAGCTAGGGCTGTTACACAGAGAAACCCTGTCTCTAAAAACCAAAAAAAAAAAAAAAAAAATGTACACAATTCGCTTTTCTAAACATATAAATGCACATACTCATACGCATTCGCCTGGAAACCCTTCCATCTTGTCACTTCTCTTTCTGATGTTTACCTCATGCACAGTGTCCTGTTCTCTCTACATGTCTCTACTCTCTCTGTATCTGTTCACTCATTTGAACCTAACAAGGAAACATCATTGCTACCACCTTTTTGGCCTAATTTGACCATGAAAGATAAGTAGGGTGAGACCCGGTTAGAACTCGGATAGAAGACAAATCATGTCCTCATCCACTGGTCACCAGTCTTCTGCTATTCTCTCCACTTGCTACCTATAGAGCCACTCACCATGCCTTGAGGCAACGTGAATATCTTAATTAAAATTAGCATACTCTGCAATAAGACCCAGAATGTTTAATCAACAAATAAATGAATCTATTCTCAAAATCAACACCCTAAGTGGAAATGATCACTTCCCTGGGGTCAGAGTAAGCCATTATAGGCTGTTCATTACAAACCGACAAAGACATCTCTCCTGTTTTCTTCTGAACTCCTGTTTGTTCTCCTTCTGCCCTGAAAATAGATGGACCCCTGCATTAATCTCAGTTGCCACTGCCCATGTCCTACCTGAGGGCCACACCTCATCCCCTTAGGGATTTCTTACTTCCCACTAACTCAAATTCTGCTTCCACTTCTAGTTCAGACTCTTACCTAACCCTAACCTTATCATAGACCTTTCTTGACTAAACAAATGCATAAGGATATTTGTCCTTTACATTCTTAAAACCTTTACCTAACTGATGTGATTCATTCGTTTTCAGTGTTGCCTTGTTCCCTTACAAAATGAATACAATCAAGCATTTTGGGATGAGGTTGCTGTGGGCTAAACCAGACGCCCATGTGCTTGGAGAATCAGTCACTCACATGTCCCTGTCTTTTGTTCTTGTATGTGTTAGAGCCTTAGTGACTACCAACTTCATAAAGCATGGGCACAAATTGTTGTGCATGGCACATGGGTGGGACATGGCAAGCAGACAGAAGATTTCAGCTGCTTTAAGCTCTCTGAACTTTCTTAGTGCTTCCACAGAGAGGTCTAATGGCTTATATATTTATATATCCTACTATAAGTCTTCCAGATACATATTCTTCTACTGTTTCATGCTCCTGTTATGGCAATACGCTCTGGTTCTTGTTACAAAAAAAAAAAAAAACAAGCAACAAATTCACCAGCCATTTGGCTTTCTCACTGCTGATTCACCATTCTTTGCTTTAATCTAAATGGTAAGATGTACTGAAAGTGTTTATTTTTGAGAGTCATCAAAGGTATTAGAAAGGGATGCTCAGACTGGGCAGAGTAAAAGGCTCAAATGCCCCATTTCCATGGTAATGATGCTGAGGTGTTCATCAGTTTTACAGTGCTTGGAATTATCATGCACATCAATAGATTGTTTTGTCTAATAAATTTCTACACTGCTGTCCTGGGTAGCTCAGGGTTGTGCATTAATAAGACATCAAACCTTGCATTTAGAAAATGGTGCAAAAGGCAGCAATATAAAAACAAGGATGTAACATGGGAAGGAGAGTCTCTGTGATTGATCACTTTAGAAAGCCCCCTCTATTCCAGCAACTCCTCAGATCATAGCAGAATGTGGCTGTAGGAGGGCATTTGCCCTAAAGTGTCTTCCCTGCCAGTGCTATCAGAATAGGCTTAAATCCAGCTACTTTGAGGTCTGTGGAAAATCTCTCCATCCCAGGTCATGTTGTTAACTGCAGAGAATGAAGACAAAACCAAGGAGGTCCTGGAGTCTGGGAAAAAACAACCACATGGTTCCCCATATTCATTTCTATACCGATGCATACATCACTTTAAAGGGCTTGCTGGTCAGCCTTACTGCCAGTAAGTGCCTATCCTGTGTATCTCTCTTTGCACATCAATGTATTATGTATATACAATATATATAGTGATACATATACATGTATGTGTGTATATATACCTTTTCCATGCTCAAGATCCTCATTTACCTGAGGAAGGAAATTCATCTGGACCAAGCAGAACCAAGCCATGTTGCAGTCAGTCACAATAATCCTGTGTGCCAGGGGCAGGTGGGTGTACATTCTATCTTGAGACTATCTGACATTTCATGGTTCTGATATTAGTAGAAAGATAGCTTCCTTCTTTGGTCCCTTGTAATGCAGCTATATAATCCACAGCCTGGGCTGTAGGTCTAAAAATAGGTAGACTAGTAAAGAGTGCTTTTTCATAAAAGTAATTTAAAAATATTCCACCAGAACATAGAAGACCTGCAAGAGCACTTTGGACAGTGCTGTCTTTCTAAATGGCTTTTGAATATTTGAACGTGATGGGAACCTAATGACTCAGTCATCAAACCACTTTTGGGAGGAGAGTATCAAGCTGGGCTCAGACAGAGGAAAGCTTTTGCTTAGAACAGCAGGTGCCAGGCACAGCGGTCCATAAGTTCAGAGTGGACCGAGAATCACTCTCTGCACACATCTTTTGAATGGAATCTGAACATGACAATCGTCGCTGCCCATCCTCTGCCAGCAGAGGCAGATCCTAACAAAGTTCAGTCATTGCTGGCTGAAGTCTCTATCAGCAGTTCTGACAGCACATGGAGGGCTCTCAAGTCTCAGCATGTTGGGTGCCCGTCATCAGCCTTCACCTTGGATCCACTTACTATAAGCTTGGTGATTTTTGTTTTTGAAGAATCACGGGGCAATTCCATGTTAGCCTCCCAATCTAGGTGTTTTCTATGGCACTGCAATTTTTCTCTTGATTAATGATGACTTGTATGGAGGAGTCAGGGTTGTCAGAGGTGAGAAGTGAGGGTAATTAGGACATATTTTAGAGATGTATGAAAATATCAAAGGACATATATAATTAGTTTTTACAGTAAATAAAAAGCTCAGGTCATTAAATGACTTCTTGGATTTCTTCGCCATTCAAGGACTTATTTCACTATTTTTGAGTTTAGAACAAATCTCTCCATCCTTCCATAATGTTTTATATTTAGATATGCCATAATTCACACATTTTAAGGAAGATCAGCAAAACGAAGTCTTGGTTTTTCCTGTTAATTTACACAAAAATATGAAATATCATATTTCCCTTGATTTCTACAAGAGAAACTTGACATTGGCAAGTCCATGAGGTTAGCCCCTCTGGAGAATGTTCCCTGTGGCTCTGTCATGATGTATTTAAAGAAGTCCTTGGCCAGACCCAGGAAGATAGCAAATCTGTCAAAGGATGGACCAATTCTTTGAAAACCCAGTGACAGAAGGAGGACTGTGATCAGGGCAATGTCAGCTTCTCTCAAGGCACCTCTTCCTGGAGGAGCTCAATTTGTCCCACTCTCAGTTCTATTTCATAAAATGCAAAGGGTACTATACTCTTCAGGACACTTGCTAATTATGCCCCGTTAACTGTTGTAATAGATGACAAGGCAGTGTAAAGTAGATCTTAATTTCAATGGGTCCACGGCATCCATAAGACAGTGACCTTTCTCTCTCTTTTAAAGTCAATGAACCTTCTTTCTTCAGGGCCAGGCTGGTATTATTAAGGGGCTCAGCTCTAAGTGCAATGTCCTTAACACAGTCTCCTTAAGGTGACAGTGGAGTGTCGTCTGTCAGCATTACTAATTTAGTTTAGAGATGAATAACAAATTCCAGGACAACTTTAACAGGTAGACAGTCAGCAAATACATTTCTGTATTCTTGAATGCTTACTCTTTGCCATTGTCAGCTGATTTAGTAGAAGTGATGACATTTGGCCATGGGATTAGGACTTGGGCTCTTGACACATCTGCACTGACACTGGAAACTGTTCTGTGCAGACTAGACTGGCCTGTAAGAGTTAATTACAGGCAGGAATAACACAGTATCTCCCAACAAAACCATGAATAGTGTAGCTATTTACCATAAAGGAGACTTTGGGTTCACTCCCTCATCGCAGCACATACGTACATACATATATAATACATACATACCACACATATTATCACAATTACTATCACCATGAATACCAACACAGTTAACTTTATCATCTGTATTTTTGGAAGTAATCAAAACTTGCTTTCTATTTCATGTTCTCCTATATTTTTTCTAAATTTTACCTTTTGTCTCCATACAAAGGGTTCTCACGGATTCTTCTTTGCAAGTGTTATAAAATAGGTTAAATATTATATATGTCCTTATCCATATTTTTTGATATATTAGATTTCAAAACTGTTATATGATTCACATCTAGGTGTTGAAACATTTTCACAGCCTAATAACCTTGACATTTCATTGGACATGGGATACTTCCTGTTCTTACAAGATTTGGAAACTGGAATAATGTTTAATAAAGACCATGGTGAGAGGTTTTTATGTCAGATGTGATGGTGAGACAAAGAAGTCACTTGTACTGCAAGTGATGCTTGGATAGATACCTTTCAGGACTACTTCTTTGGTTATGATCCAACTCCTACATGCTGAGTTCAGAGTTGCTCTAGTAAGTCATTCTTATAGTGAACACTTAATACGTAAACTAAGAAAAAATTGCATAAGAACCATCTAACTAGAGGGCATAGAGTTTGACTGATCTGCTGAACACAAGAAGAAAAATGAGATAAGGAACAGTAATCAAGGGACATTTCCAGTGGATTTTATGAGCTCAGAGGGACAGTCCCAGCAGTAAATGGGTCAGAGCCTGAGGACACACTCAATCCAGCTTCCTAGTTCCTGGGAGCCCTGCGCTGTTGGGATGACCTTTATAATGAATGTCCTTAGAAGCTGCTTTCAGTTCCAAGATTCTAAGTGTTTAGCCTTACATAATAGGTGTTGTTTTCTTTTGTGCCCAGTAGGATAAGTCCCACAGTACAGGAGATTCACAGAGCCATAGTTTGAACATGTCTGCTTATAGCTACTCTGATCCTGCCAAGCTGATCATAATAGAATACATTCATAGGATAAAAAAAGCAATTCAATTAAAAACTACATTATAGAAACGCTAAGGGCCCAATTTCAACTAAGGATGGTAATGAGATTAAAGTAAAGACCACAAGCCAGTGTTTTAATCCACTCTCAGCCCCCTGGTTATAGTGCACAATCAGTAACAGTGTAGGCACTCCAATCAGACACACACTGTGTGGAGGAGGCACATCCCAAGACTTATGCCAAGGGCAAACTTCTCATGCAGCATCGAGGGGGACGTTGCAAATTTAACTTTAGTATCATTTTGTTGGTTGTGTGACTTCGGTGTATTCCTGGAATTCCTTTGAAATACATTCTCATAGTGAACTTCTGCATACTTAGTGAGTAAACAATGAATAAGAAACTGTTTAGCAGGAAGACAGTTGGGGGAAGTAGTGTGTCTCTTGGATGAGCTCAGGATCCATCTTTGTTTTCACTCCATAAACTCTTGACAGGTTTCTCTGTGCTCAAAGTCAGTCCATGCCTTCATGGGGCCTCTTCCCTGGGAGGAACAGGTAGAGAACGAAAGCAAGTATGCCAAGTCAGTGTAATATTAGGAGCAGACTGAATTCTGAGGCATGCTGCTGACTCTATTGAATCAAGCTTGGTCAGTTTTTAGAGTGCAAGAAGGTGCAACGGTTGAAGGAAAGTTGCTTAGCAGTAATGAGGATGTGGGAGGGAAGAGCACTATGCTATCTACTGTACAAACCATAGTGAAGGCAACTTCCCCCTGGACAAGGAAGAGATGCGGGAGAGGACTCTAGGGAGAGAACTATCCATGAACTTCTCAACAGGGTGAACCAATATGGCAGCCTGTTTTGTTTTTGAGACAGTCTTATATGTCACCCAGGCTACACTCAAACTTGAAATCCTCCTGCCTCAACCTTTTCCCACACCTGAGGAGGTAACAGATCTATGCCACCATGCTCATCTCTAATGTTTTAATGCATGTATTTCTGATGAAGAAGAATGAACAAAACATTAGACCTGACGGACACATAATCATTCAAAAACATGCAAATACCTTCAACAGTGCTTTAATTCTGCAAAATTTAATGGGGTACAGTTAGCTAAAGTCTACCACATTGCTCTCTGCTAACCCTTTCCAACAGGAACAGAATGTGAACCACTGATTGTATTTTAAATAGAATAGAAAAAAAAAAACCTTTAAGAAAGTAAGATGGTGAAACTGATTTAAATGATATATTATTTGTCCAAGTATATGCTAAATATGATGCAGACAGGTATGCATGGTAATAATTAATATATTTTCCATTTTTCCTTCAAGGACACCAAATCATCAAGATACAGCATTCTAAGCATACAGCACATTTCAGGGATGGAAGGTGGTTGTGTGCTATCACTTGCCACAGGAGCTAAGTGCTGCCTTCTTGGAAGCCCCAGCTCCAGACCAGTAGGCACAGTGAACAGTTCAAGTAATCAGAAAATTGGGTTTCCATCTCTTCATTCACTTTTTGTTGTGTATGTGAAAGCAATGGCCCAAACTCAAAGAGCTACTGCATTTTACTTGCACAGCTCTAGGTCAGAGATTCTGTATGTGGGCCTCACATGGCAGTAATGATGGAGATGCTGGGAGATCCACCACAGCACACTCTATCTGCCTCCATCTGCATCCACACAGACTGCAATGCAAGTATAGTCCACAATGGCCAAGTCCATTGCTTTCATCGCATTGACAATGGCTTGTTGAATCCTTATTAGTTCCTTATCGTCAATCTCAATATACAGAAAATGAATGTGACAGACTATATGTAATACGTGCATTGACACAGAGCTGAGAAGAGCTAAAGCACAATAGGACCGAATTCTGTTCAGACCCAGTTCTGGAAAATCTTCCTATATTATATACTGATTTGCTTGAATTTGGCAAAATCAAGAGAATTTACAACCAGGAATAAAGCTGCTTGCAAACGGCATCTGTAGAGGACAGATTCTTCTCTGCGCAAACCCGTCACTACACAGCAGGAAAAGAGCATCATGCATCCCACTGTTAAGAACTGGCTTAAAGCACAGGCTTATGATGGCAAGTGAAGCGAACATTTCAAACACCTAAAAACTTTACATGTGGAGAACTGATCGATACCTAGAATAATTTTTAAGCCACAAAGTAGCACCTGCTGACTTCTAATTACAAGCAACTATTTCATGAACAACCAGACTAGCAAATATCCAGACTGCATGTACAATAAGACCCCATGGAAAGCTCCTCTGGAGTAGCAATCCATCATCTGTGTCCAACGTGACAAAGGAGAAAGAGAGTGGGTGTGTACACTCTGTCTTGGATGCTGTGATTAAAGCAAAGGGCACTGGGGCTCATCATGTGACCACATGGGCCTGTCCACCACCTGCTGTCAGTAAGTGGCAAGTGATCTTATCTTGTGCAGGAGATATTTTAAATTTACAATGGAAATTTTTAAAAAAATAGTGTTCACACTTGTCTTTCTGTGAGTTCAAAAGAATAACATTTGCATCAAACCTCTGGACACTGGACACTGGAAGTTGCAGTTTGAGTAACATTGATCTGGAAAATTGGAGGAGAGAATCAGAGGAGAGAGTTAGGAAGGAAGGAGAGGGAGAGAGACCAAGAGTAAAAGTGTGAGAGAGGTTTTTCTTCTCGGTTATATATCACTGTAGAGGAAATAAATCAAACTCATTGAAATTGCCAAAGTACTAAATATTCCATTCCTAAAAGTCCGATTGCTTCAAATGCTGCAGAATGACTCTGAGTGGCCTACAGGATCATGTACACAGGCACCGGAGCGGGGTTGTGGACCACTGATGTGAACGATCTCTTAGGATCTGGAATTGGTCCTGCAGCCTCTCTTCACATAATCTGTGGTTGAGGTCCAGTTTGGAAACACAAAGGGCTCCCTTTCAAAACATCTGAATCAGGGGCAAGTTTTGCTATTATAAACACAGTTTTCATTGATAACCTACTTCAAACTCTGTTATTTGCAGAGTTCAATGCCAGCTCATTCACTGCCTCTTTAAATTTCTACCAATGAAATAACTTAGGAATCCAGCCTTAACACCATCAGAGGGCTGCAAAATGCTGGCTACATATTTTTGCCAAATCTGTGTTTCCCTCTTCAGACAATAAAGTTAAGAACACATACGATAAATGAAGTATATGCACATAATTATGTCTGCATGCATTTTCCAGGCAGCTCATTGAGATTTGGGGTGGGGGTATTGGGATCCCACGTACATACATCTCCTGAATACAATGGCTGTGGTGGGCAGGTCTATGTGCACACAGCCCAGGCAACAGCTTTCTTGAAAGATTCTGGAGGTTGGAAATGGCCTGAAACCTCAAGAATACCTCACAGGAGGGATTCCATCACTTTCAGAAATTGCCCATTTATATGTGATTTAGAAACCATTTTATGTAAGTTCGTGGCTGGCTATGAGCTTCATTAACAAATGGTATTTCAGTTTCATTGGGAGCATTACGCAGTGACCCATCAGGGTTAAATAATCAAAGTTATCTATCCCTGGGAGTTTAGCTTGTACTCTCACACATACCCACCTCTGACCCCAATATGTGGTGTACAGGACCTCAATGGAAATATCAGTAGAGGTTTTCTGTTTGGTCATGAGCAAAGCAGATTAACAAACAATGCTAGGGACTGTGCTCCAGGGTGGTGAATTAGAATATCTAAGTAACTTTGTCATCAGACTTATCACTGTCTTTACAATGAGACATTCAATAAGGTTTTGATATGTGTACCTTGATGAGAAAATATACCATTTCTATAGAACTATATGTAAAACAGAGCAAGCACAGGAGAAGCTAGGGGGAAAAGGAAATTATAATTATTTTTGTTTTGTTTTAAACATGATTATTTACAATAAATGCCATTTTTAGGCAAGAAGGTCAAAAAATGAAAAAAAAAAATGAACAAAGGGTAATTGAGGAGATAATATGCCATAGAGGCTAAATAAACAGAAGTTAGGAATGTTGCCCTGGGTCTACCAAGAAGCCACCAACTGTTCCCTGGAATACATGACTCCTGGATGGGAGTGGTGGGAGTTCAGAATCAAATCTTCATATCACAAGGCATAAGTAGGATAAGACATTTTCTTCTGTCCCACAGACAACAAGTAAAATTGAATATTTAAGAGAAATAAAATAAAACAATAGGCAGATGGGACAAGATAACTTATATCAGAATAAGTCATTTTAATTTATTTATCCATCATTTCTCAAGTGAGTATGATCTTTCAGCTGTGAGAAAGAGTCTTTGAATCTGGGCAGGACTGTCATCTGGCAGGAAGAGGGGAAGCATTCTAGAGAGTTCCATATGCACTCTCCAAAGAACCTTAACCTCTCAAAGACCTGTCATTCCTATGTTTGATTCATGTCTAATTTTAAACATGTCTTGTCAAACTCTATGAAAATTACATGAAAGTAGTACACTTTTCACTCTAAAAATATGAATAAGTTGTCGAAGGAACTGCTTTCCTACCCCAGCCATGGCAAGGTTCATGAATTTCAGAGTATAAACATTGCTGTATGCCAAGTGTTGGGGCTCAGGTTTACATTCCTAGTATTTGAGAAGTGGAGGCAGCAGGATAGCCACAAGTTTGAGGTCAGTGTGGTTTACATAGCAAGACACAGTCTCGAAACCAAACAGAAAACAAAGAAAGATGAGAAACCTGATCCTTTTATCAGGGCTGTAACAAAAGTATCTGTCAAAAGCAGGTTCAGGGTGGATTCATATGTTAGGAAGAGATACAACGGTAGCTAGTCATGTGTCAGGAAGCAGAGAGTGGGGAATGCTGGTGCACAGCTCAAATTATTTTATATTTAGTCCAGATCCCTAAACCATGGAATGGTACCACTTACACCACAACTTATGTGAGTCTTTCTATTTCAGTTAACCTAGTCTAGAAACTCCCTCAAATAACTGCTTTGTCTTCTAGGTGATTGTAGAGTCTCTTGACGCATCCCTGTGTGTGTGGAAGAGGATGACCACCTTATACTGCTTCAGTGTACAAGGACACTAAACAAGGGAGTTCCCAAGCCACACCTCTGTTTGCTATAAGGTAAAACAAAGTGAGGAAGGATCTGCCCCAAGCACAGCACTGTGATCATCCTAGTAGATGATGTACATGGCATGAGACATAAGTCATCTCTTGGACCAGACCTCCTGGAAGCCTGTTATAAAGCTCAGTGATTATAACTGCAAATAGCATCTGTAATAAATGAAGGTAAGAATTACTTTTTTTTTTTTTTACAAAGGACTTGCTGTTAAAGAACTGTGTGTTGCAATGCTGAAACCCTTGTACTTCTGGGTGACAGACTTGACTTGTATTCTTGACATAGACCTTCGCTGAACAGGTAACTCTATAACGTATCCAAGAAGGAGTTTGGAGAGGTGAAAAAACACACACCCTGAAGCAAGCTAGTGCATGGAGCAGTAGGCTCAGAACCAACCTGGGAGAATGCTATGACCATAGCTAACCCTACAGATAGCAGGTGCAGGTGCAAGCAAGGTCTAGTATCACAAAGGGAAATAGAGGCAGATCTGTGAAACCTAGAGGAACTGTGGAATCCAGAGATTCAGAACAGCAAAACCATCAAAGAAAGCTAAGGGATAATAATGACTTGGTGGGACACCCCAAGCTTACGGTGGGGAATAGTTTTGTTCCATCTTGTAAATAGTCAGGAAAAATGACCTAAAACAAGGGAATACACTGGCCATAAAGTTAATCAAATTATAAAGCTATGATTTGTGAATATGTAGAATTGGAAACAGCCCTTGACAAATTCTTAGTGGCACTGCAGAAGGGGTGTCCTGGTGCACTTTGGTCAGCCATTAAAGACATTCAGATTTGGGATCACTGCTTATTCTAGAACATTTACTCACTGAGCCTCACCCAAGAAGGAGTGTCCCTGATGCATGACTATTTCTGTAGCATCTCTAAGACTGGAAAGGAACTAGATCCAACCTAAGTCCCCATCAAGTGACTAGCCTTAGATGAAGTCATTGGGCGAGTGCTGCTGTGGGATCAGTGTTTCCCCAGAAAAGGAAGAAGCCAAGCTTGCTGTCTGGGATATGAGGACAAAGTGGAACACAGTCTCTGAGAGCAGGAAGAACCAGGCCCCATCATAGCCTGTCAACAATGACTGCCTGTTCTGGCTTCCAGCTTCCCAACAATGCATAATAAACACTTGCTGTTCAAGCTGCCTGGTCTGTTGTGTTTGCTGCAGCAGTAGTCTATGCTAAGAAGACACACTGCAATATAATCTGCAAATTAAAACCCCTACATATGTTCATGTATGCATGTGTAGAGAAATGTCTGGGACAACCCAGAAACTGACTGACAAAGACGATCCATAGAGAGGATTTAGGGTCAACAGAATTTTTCCTCTATGTATTCCCATGTTGTTCCAATATCAACTAAAAGTAACTAATAGACACAATTACTTAGAATAAAAACAAGTCCTCTGCTTCACTAAAGTATTTGTGGATCCTATGACTGTACAATTGTACATCTGCCCACATCATTCTTTCTCTTCATCTGTTAAATTTCAATCCATTCACTTCTAACATCACCTGTATGAGAGAAGAGAGCCTGAAAATATCTCCTTTTCAGTGTATATGTGTGTGTGTGTGTGTGTGTGTGTGTGTGTGTGTGTGTGTGTATGCATATGTGTCTGTGTATTTGTGTGTACGTGTGTGTGTGCATGTGTGCATGTGGGTACATGTGCTCCATGGTATGAATTTCAAAGGACAAACTTCTGTGTCTATCCTCACCATCCATTTTCTCTAGGGCAGGGCCTCTTCTTGTTTTCCTGCTGTACCTGCCAGGCTAGCTAGGCCATGAGTTTCTGTCTCTTCCCTCTTTTCTTCCTCACATCTCAGGTAGGAGTGGGAAGATCCCTAGAGAGGTCAGGAGAGCTGAACTCAGGGCATCCCACATGCACACATGCTTTAGCTGCTGAGCCAGCTCCCTACCCAAATTGAATAATTTCTTTATCGGGGTATCAAGTACCTCTGGCCAGAGGGGATTGCACTGGTGGTGACCACCAAGTTTTCAGATGTTTTTAGGTTTCCTTCAGCATGTACCTCTGCTGCCTAACACAAGGTAGCCATAGTTTTTTTGTTTTTTTGTTTTTTTTTTCCAGATGGAGTAACAAAGCACAATATATGAGTTCTGACCATGTCCGTTGGTTTCTCAGATGCATTTATTTAATACTCTGGGAACAAGCAGAGTTTCACTCCTGCCTGGGGTCTGCCTGTGTCAGTGTGTCTTTAACTAGAAGATCCACACTGCTGTCACACTGTCAAAGGCTTCCACACTGTCTTGGGTTCTCCTCACATCCTTCTTCTCAACATGGGAAGTAATTATAACCATGACAGATCTGCTAATAGGAATGAAGCGATCATCTAAAATACAATCCATCTTTTACTCTTTTTTAAAAAAAAATAAAACAATGTGCACAAATACCTCATTAAAAATAAGAAGCAGGAATTCAAAGGAGAATTAAGCTAAGGTTTTCTACTTTCAAATTATAAGAGTAATTATATCCTCTTGACATATTTCAGTCTGAAATTAAGAGGCAAAAAGGATGAGAAGGCATTAGTCGGAACAGAAATATGATAATAATATAGTGTGCTTTTACTTTCTAATTTTAAATTAGTTCCAGTACTTTGCAAAAACAAAACTGACCAAACATAAAGTCTTATTTTCTCTGAAATCCTCTTGGAGGCAATGGAACTTAGCCCGTTTAAACTGTCCTCTGATGCATACTCAGGGACCAAACTGTAAAGGATATGGTAAATAATCAGCAAGTTTAAGAATTAATTATCCATGTCTGTGTATACTATAGTGATTTAATGAAGCATGTTGAATCACTGTTAATTCAACATGTAATAACTACTTCATTGATGTTCTGATCATCTAGTGACAGTTTAGTAAAACTAGATAGACATAGATGGTGATGAAGGTAGGGTATTTTATGACATAGGATACCAAAGATATATTATGAATTTTACAAACGCAGTCTTTTCCTAGAATACAAACATGAGCACATTCATCCTGACTGTAAAATCTTGTCTGATGATATTCTGTCTCTGCAAATTCATAAGGAAATGTGCTTTGGATTGACTTTTAATCTGGTTTGGGATCTAGTTATTCATAGACCTACAGGTCACAAGACAGCTTCAAATGGTGTTCTCCAAAGATGAGACAGAGAAACCGCTGTCCATGGGTTCTTCAGGTTTTCATGCTGATAATCTTAACACCTTCCATATGAAGACAGAATGAATTGAAATGAAGAAATAAAGAAAGGTTTTGAACATAAGTTGAAGCAATAGCCAGGTTTTGGTACTTTTTCAGGTGTGCCCTTCTGTCCAGATATTCTGAGGTCAGCACATCTCAACAAATCAAAGCTAGTCTGTGTAGATGTGGTTGAAGAACCCATCTCATCACCAAAGCAAACCAAGCTGAGTCCATGCAATGTAGGATTCAAGACTGCTCCATCATGAGTGACATGTTGTAAAATGTGGAAACCAATTACACTCCCCATGAAGTAGAGAACCTTCTGGTTGGGGCCAGTAAAGCCACTCATAGCTATTGACAAGCCAAATTATTCCAATCCTCCTTCTTTTGTGACAAGAGGCACAGGAAGATGCTTGTTCGAATAAAAAGCAGTTGTACCTGAGGAACATAAGAGCTGTGGACTCAGGTAAAGATTCAAATCTCTGTTCAGTCTCAGTCACCTAGAAACCTGCCTTGTGGCTCTCACCATAGTTGTGAGTGACAGACACCTGCCATGCAGCTCTGAGCTCTAGTCTCTGAGAAACACCTGACAGATGGAATTTTTTCTGAGTTTAATTATTAAAAGTCCTGATGCACTGATAATGCCAGAGAGACCGAGAAATAAAAAAAAAGTGATCTTGTCAGTGCATCAGACATGTAAAGGAATATTTAAGCAATCTGGGTGAGGTGTTTTCCTTGGTTGGCTACAGAGAGGAGAGTCTGTGCACTTCTTAGACATGGCTACACTCAGTCACCAAGAGTTGGAAGACCTGACAGGAAGCTTTGGGGATTAGGTACATCAAATTAACAGACATTTTAGAGATGCTCTTGTAGGTTAATGCCTGGACCATGAGTTCCAATTAATGGACTCAGTGACATCCCAGAACAAAAGAAAAGAAACAGGAAATATATAGTAAACACCACATAGGCACCTACTTTCTCCAACATTAAACCCTGGTGTTCCAATAGATTTGTATTTGACTGAATATATTTTATTTTTAATATTTAAAAAATGTCACTTGGGCCAAATTTGTGTAATTAAATTGTTCTAAGAGACCTGAAACATTTTTTCTTTGATGATTAACATTGTAAGTATAAATTTGCAGCATTTGTAAAGTGGGAAACTTCCATTTTAATTCCAGTTACTTTTCTGCACTTTGGGGTAAGCAGACACTCACTGATCTTTAGAACACCATGCCATCATATATGATATCCTGCTTGCAGATGATGAACTTTTAAGGAATTGATATAATTAAAATATAAACTTAAGTTCAAACAAATAAGAAACTATGAAGTGTTAACCTATTTAGTCTTCACAGAAATACAAGGAAACGGATGATATGTAGGTCCTGAAAGCCAGCTCTCCTGATTCTGGGAGAAGCTTCCTGCTAATTACACTAAAACTGAGTCTGATAGATGTTTCTAATGGAAAAAAAATAATGATCACAGATCTTCTAATACATTTCTATCATTTCATAGAAGAGCTGTACAGCATGGGTGCTCAACACACAGAAGCAGATGCATGGGTTGAGAGAGATGAAAACATTTAATTTTTATTTTCTTGCAGAATGAGCCTCAGGTATCCATGGCTGGTCTTGAACTTGCTATGTAGCTAAGGATAATATTGGTGAAATTATTAAGGCTACTCCACATAGTTGAAAGTGAGGTTTATTTTGTGGGGTAACTTACAAGTGAATGGATAGTTTACAGAGTCTGGGAAAGGCGTGGGGCAGTCCGGTGGTATTCTCTGGAGAACTCTGCTTGGTCTACCTCCAGCGTCCAGGGTCCTGGAACTAAGAAGGCTGGTGCATCCGGATCTCGGGTCCTCAGGGTCCTCCCTTGGCCCTGCCTTGTAGGCGTGACAGTTACCAAAGCCTCAATGGGGGTTGGAACTTCCATATCAAAGCTGGAATGGCTACCCACTACATCATGACCTTGAACTTCTGGTCCTCCTGGTTCTATCTCAGAGTGTTGGGTTTATGGACACATACTACTAATGCCTGGTGCATGCCATGGTAGGGCTTGAACCCAGGAACTCATACATGCTAGACAAGCATTGTGACAGCTGAGCTCCATCCCTAGACTACTGAAACCATTTTCTTAGAAGTGATGGATGCTGCTGCATCACATCTTCAGGGCAGTCAGTGGACTAAGACTGAGACTGAAGATACAGGACACCATGAGGAAATGGCATGAAAAGTTGGATTCCCATGTGTCCCTTAGTGCACAGCTAGGCTGGTTCTGTGCCTTAGCCATTGCAGAAAGGGCAGTGATGCTCCTAAAAAGCATCTCTGAGGTGTAACTTAGTCCCCTTGGCACATATTTGGGGGTGGTAGAGCTGGGCCATGTGGAAGTTTGACTTTTAGCTTGTTGAGGATCCCCTATACTGACTTCCACAGTGGCTAAGCCAGTTTCTACTCCCACAACCAGTGCATAGTACTCTATTTCATGTGTACTCATTACTTCTTTGTCTTCTTTCCATGCTCTTAGGATCCCTTTACTCTCACGGACTTCTTTCTATTCTCCTGCCATACAGACAGCCCTGTTACACACATTCGTGTGCACACACACATGCACACACACACACACACACACACACACACACACACACACACACAC